>VDFB02151974.1:0-23483 GCA_007258455.2 Sequoia sempervirens | reverse complement strand
ATCTCGCGATAAAGAGGTTCAAAATGGATGGTTATGATGATGATGCAAATGAGATGGATGATGCAATAATTCCTATATGATTATGCATTAGATGTTTTATGTAGATGCTTAGACTAACAAATCTATATTATGATGATGATGCAAATGTAATGCATGTGAAATGATCAGCGTTTCCTATTATGTATGATATGAATGATATGTGGTATGATGGCGGTTTTTGGATGCAGGATGGATGCTTGATGGATGCATTGGTGATGTAATGTTAGCATGGAGAGAAGAAAGAAGAAATGAGATGATGACAAGAGGATCCAACAAGTCCATGATCTGACGAGACTTTATTAGGGATGATGATGATGATAGATGATGATGATTTTCTTATCAAGGATTGGGATTTTAAAAAGGGCTACTTACCTAATGTTTGATAACACACGTAAGCATGATGCATCAAGGTATAAAGAATCAGGATGGCATTGTACCTAGTGCGATGGACTTTGACTCGAAAAACAAATAGGAGTATTCTTGTTCACACTTGACATACGGAAACCTTGCTAGGACATACCTAACAAAACAAGTATTCACCAAGTTATATTACAAGAACGTCCAACAAGCAAAGAAGAAAAAAAGATAATGATCATTGCCCCATTCCTATCTCTCTAAATCCTTCATTCAGATATCATCGAGAGGTCCTTGGAATGAGTGTAATAAGATAAATGAAAAGAAAATATCAAGTACACAAACAAGTCAATGTACTTCATATCTCTAGCTAAAGGGATTTGTTTTGATAGGATAAGAATCCAAAGTGATATCCAAAATGATTCCCATTATCGAAACAATATATCCTAGGACATGCATTGTATAGGATTATGATGGGTTCATAAGTTTATTGATAGGCTGTTGATATAAGGTTGACTGACATGTTTGAAAATGATCAACAGTTTGATTTTGCATTTAAAAGTTTGCTATTTCGATTTTGATTTTTGCTGACTGTTGTGATTGTTTCTGTTTGTGTTGCTAAAGGATGAAGGTGATGATCAGTTTATTATGGATGATTGATTATTTTGAGTGAAAGCGAGATGAGACAAATGGAGACTTTTAAATATTTGGATGTTTTTGACATTGTTTGGAATGTTTTGAGGCTATTTTTGGTATTTTCAAGATTTTACAAATGTTTTAATTTTTTGATTTTTCAAATGTTTTGGGGTTTTCTAAGATTTTATGGATTTTTTTGGATTTTGATGTCTCGAGGTTTGATCAAAGATTAACCTTTCCTACGTTTAACCTCAGAGACGATGTTGTTTGGATTCTAATGTTTTTGTCATTTTCTGACTTTTTGAGTGTTTTTGGATTTTTTGCATGATTTTGATGATTTGGATATGGATATGTGTGATGATATTAGTGCTCTATTTTAGGATTTTTTTGAAAACCAAGCTAAGTTTGACTGATCAAATTGATGGATTGATGATGATGATAACATTGTTGAGGATACACAACAATGCAGGGATAGTGTTAAGCAACACAAGGATATCCTGAGATGATGATTTTTTGATTGGATTTGATTTATCAGGATTTTGAAGCTTGATTTGGAACAAAAAAATTTTGAATGATTTGACGTGACTTTGATGTCCAAATTAGATGCGACTAAGATTGATTGTTTTGATTGATGTTCGGTGTTCGATGAAGCTTGATCAATAAGGAGCATCTTCTTGTCAAACTATGTCATGGGCTAGTGATTTGGAATTTTTCTCACAAGTGGTTTGACCAATTTGATTTTATGTTTTCCAATGTTTCAATCAGCACATAAGTTGGAGGATATAGATCAAGATTTATTCCCTGAAGCAAGATGTAAATATCTGCCCCTAGTGTCTAGAAATGTCTAGAATGCGATGGGTGGATGCTTGGATAGGTGTATGGTTGGATGGATATGGTAAGAACACAAAGGATGCCAAGGATTATCTTGTGATAAGATAAGGTGTTTGAACAGAGGAATGCTCATTGGATAATGTTTCATGGCTCGGATACTACTGGGTAGGATAGGATCAATGAAAATGACCCTTGTCAAGATGTTTATCATGAGCAAGCGTAAAATGTCCGCCAAATTTTTTTAAGATCAAGATAACTTGGACTATGGATGTAGATGGATTGGATAAATGGTCCATGGATGAATGGATTTATTATGGATAAGATAGATGGAATGTTGGCTTTATTATGGATGGGACGGGATGCTGGATTTTATTATGGATGGGATGAGATGCTTCCACCTGAACTGGTGCACATAGATGCTCGATTCTACACATGATGCCTGTTTTCTAGGTTTTCATCATGGTACTTCCCCAAAGCACCACCCATGCGGTTTTCACTAGAGGATGATTTTTCTCCTTACTATTTTCAATCCTTTTCTGATTTTTTTGGACTTTCATTTTTTTGATATTTTTTTTATTTTTCTAATAGATTTTAAGCTCATACTAAATCACAAGGTGTTGTTGATGTAGATGCCCCTATCATAATGTGCCATTGATATCTTGCTTGAAGAAGCTGCTTTGCTAAGATACGTGCACTTGAATGCAACTTTTGAGATTCCTTATCTATTTCGTTGGTGCTGGAGTTGACTTTGTCTTTGTGCGCACATCGTAATAGAGTGCCTTCTAAATCCTTATGATGAAGGGTCATTGCCAACACATGGTCAATCTGAGAATTAGATATCATACATGGAGGCATGGATGGAGTGTATTTAGGGATAGGAGATGGATTGGTTGATAGTTTGGAACCTTTGATTCTCCAAACTTGGGAAGATGAGCAATGATGGGTGGATATGAAAGTGTGCATGGAATTAGGACCAACTGCTTGATACACTTTGTACATCACTTGAAAATACTGCTTTTTCTTTTGTGGACATCTTTGATGGATAATTTTCCCTTTATTATTTTACCCCATAGTTTCTTTGACTGATGGAGTTTGATAGGAATGATCTTTCTTTGTATTTTTTGGCATCCATTTGTTTTTGATTTTTCTATTATGCTTTCCAGCTTCTTTTTATTTGATAACGTTCTTCGTACGTTGATTCAATTCTTTCTTTTGGCATTGGTCCCAATTCATGGATGGGGTGATGGGTGGATGAAGATTAACGGTGGATATTCGCATACCTAATGTCCTTAGTATGAATTTGGGATATATTTGATCTTGATGTTGACAACTTAGTCTGATTGTAGGAATCAATAACCCACTCTTTCTGTGTATATGGATGAGTATTTGCATCTTGTATAGATCGGAGAGTGTACATTAGATCATTATAGTATCTTGGAGATATGAATTCTTGATCTTGAATAATTTTAGAGTTGCTTTTGACATGCTTTGGATCAATTTCTTGATATGGGTCAATTTCAAAGGATGGATTGCTTATAAAGGGTTCTTGGATGTCGTCATTAGACATGGTAAGTAGTTCAATATCTTCAATTGCCAAGTTCAGTGTTCCTTCAGTATCTGTAACCATGAGGTCAAAGGATGTCAACATGTCTTGGAAAGGACCATTGCCAGACTTTGGTGAAAGATGTTGATCATGCTTTGCAATAAATTCTTGAGATATGTTCTCTAACTCATTAGGTGATGTATGGACATTTTCAACATGATCATTGGTCGATGGATCATGCATTATGTCAATAGGATCAAATAATCCTAACACTCCTTGAAATAGATCACTAAAAAGTGGATCTTGATGTATGGTGAGTTGATCATCAGGTGGGGTAAAAACATCTTCAATGTGCTCTTTGATGGATAGATCTTGAGCATTATTTTCAACAATTATGGTGGAGGGATATCCAATGTCTTCAACCATAGGGTCAAATGATGTTGACATTTCTTGAATTGGATCATTGTCGAGTATTATTGGTGGATTTTGATCATGATTGAAAAGTGACTCTTGACCTATGTTGATTTTATCTTCAAACGACATAGAGACATCTTCAATGTGCTCTTTAATGGATAGATCTTGATCATTTCTTTCATCATTGTGGTGGGGATATTGTCAATGCTATCACCAGTGGTTGAATGTTCATCGTTATCCCCAATAGCTATCATTTTTTGCATTTGTGATTGCGTTTGTTGGGTAGCTTGAGAGGCTTGGGAAGCTTGACAGGCTTGTTGCACTTGCTGAGCTTGTGTTGCTTGTTGTGTGGCTAGATATTATTGGATGGCCTTTTGGTAGGCCTGGTGATCTTTTATCACAATTTCATATTGTCTTGTTGCATTTGGTTTTGGTGGTAGTGGTGGTGAATTGAGAATTGTGTTGGATGTAGTGACAAGTCATTGAGATGCATTTGGAGTGATCATGATAGTGAGGGGTTGAGATGTTATAGGTATGGGAGTGGTGGTTGGGATGATTGAAGTGATAGGGATGGTTTGAATGACCAAGGTGATAGGTCTTTGGGAGACCATGTTTTGATTCGTTGGGATCAACATTGTTGTTTGATTGAATACCATCTGTTGGTGCAATGTTGATGGTATATTCAAAGGATTTGATGTGATAGCTTGGTTGGTGTTGGGTCGATTGATTTGGATGGAGTGATTGGTGATAGTTTGGTTGACTTGGATTACTTAGGATGTATGGATCAAGTTTATATTCCATGTTCCTCTTGTGCTTTCACCTTGTTATAAAAGTGACCTCTAGGGTATTTAGGACTAATGATGAGATGAATGATGAAAGGGGTGAATGATATGGGTGTCAAACTTTTTAGGAACCTTGGATCAATGCTAGAGTTAGGGTTTGATTTTGATTGGTTTGATTTGGATAATGAACTTGTAAACCCTAAGATTTTAGATGTTATCTTAGGATGAACTTGTTCAAAGGGGTGCTAATTTAACTAGAGGTATGAGAAAGGATGCATTCCCATACTCCTAACTAAACAAGGTGATTTTGATTTTGATGATTTACCCAAGTCTAGAATGATGTTTCTAAAGCTCTAAAGTTGTTTGGTGGGATGGGATGATAAATGTTTGGGATGGGTAAAATGTTTGATTTGATCCTAAATGAACCTAGGAAGGACTTGTTTCTAAAACCAAGATAGTGAAGAACATGCCTTTCTCTAAAAGTAATTCAAAATCAAAAGATCAATGTTTGCATGAAAACCATACAACTAAAAGATGCCAAGCACATATGTGGGGTCCAATTGATGTAATATTTCCTTAATGGATTTTTTTTACCACAAAAACACTCTTGATTAGATTTTTAATCTAGATGTCTAATGTCTGAACTTTTCCCTTATCCCACAAAGCGTATTATGCAGAAACCAAGGAAATTTGAGGCAAGAGTTACCTATTGTTAACCTTAGTAGGAGAAAATTGAGATGAAATACAAATGCTTAGAAGCCTCTAAGGATAAAATCATAAGGGAAAGCAATAGCATGTTAATTCGTTCAAGGATATTTGCTTCTCCGAAAGGGTTGGAGATTTGATGCTCATGTTGAATGTTGGTTCCCAATGTTTTCGATCAAAGCACTGTGTTTTCAAACTGACTCACAAGCAATATAACATGCTAGCTCAATTGGTACATTTTTCTTGGTGGGATTGCCTCATGCCTTTTGTACTAGAAGAGATGATTTTACATGCAACCAAGGACAGAGTATAAAGGTATGTTCAGAATGAAGTCTTAACCTATATACTTTAACCAAGATCGGACATGACAAGTAACTTCTTGGAATCTAAGTTCCAATGCACCACTTTGATAAACTCATTGAATGGATCAGTTGGTCACTACAAAAAAAGGTTTTTGTTTGGACTTTCTATTTGTGGATATTGACCCATATGACGAGAGTCCCTTTTCAAATCCATCTCATTAGAGCCAACCGCGTGATACGGGTGTTTACTCCAATACCCACATTTATATCCAGGTTGGAAATACTCTTGGCTTTAGAGTGTTACCAGTTGAGTCATTCCTTTGGGTGACTACTTTTTCCTTAAGGCAGGCCCTCTAAGATAGACAAAAGAGAATAAACATATTCATAGTTCGATCAACCTTCGTTTAGAAAAGAAAGGAGAACACATACAATAGGTTTACTCACACTTGAAAAGTGTTTTGTTCAATTTTAGTTACCAAAATGAAGTGTGGAAGTAATCTTTTATGCAACTTTTATGTCACCAAAAAGACTTTTGATTCTCAAGATTGTCATGAAGCGTGAGAGAAGAATGTCTTTTTAAGTGGAATTACTTTACAAAAAAGATTACAAAAGCACAAGAGCACTTGTTCATTTTAGCCTCAAAATAATGATGAATTCATTTTAAAAGAACCAAGCTAAATGTGAAGTTTGTTTGTTCACATTTTAGCCCAAAAGTAAAGACTAGTAAATTGCTAGGGTTAAAGTTTTAGACCAACTTTGAAAAGATCAAGACAGTGATTGA
Organism: Sequoia sempervirens; assembly: GCA_007258455.2. NCBI lineage: Eukaryota > Viridiplantae > Streptophyta > Pinopsida > Cupressales > Cupressaceae > Sequoia > Sequoia sempervirens. The sequence continues at coordinate 17,096 of VDFB02151974.1, read as the reverse complement.
TTTTAAATCCAAATTGTAAGCAAGTTGTCCTAAAACAGAAAATGAAATTAGGAAATGAATGCCTCAAGTTATTGCAATAAGCATTAAAAAATGCTTTTTCCAAGTTCAAGTCCCCACTTTGTAATTCAAGTCTATCGTTATTTAATTCCTACGTGAGAGCAACCATCGTCATTTCTTGATGCCAACCTACAAACATTACAAAGCTAAAATCTTAGAAATGAGATTTATTGCAAGGAATCATTTGAAATATTTAGTATTAAAAATCAAAACACAATTACTCAAATAAAGATAGTTTTTAGCATTCCCCAAATGAAATTTGAATTCAAATCATGTGAAAGATGTAGCATTAAAAAAATAATTCACTCTCTATGTATGGCATCCTTTCTCTACTTGTAGGAGATCAAAAAAACCAAATAGCAACAATAAAGGAAAAATCTTATAGAAATCAGATAAAGGAAAAATTGTTGGCTCTAATAAATATTTACTTTGTTGTTGCAACAATGCCTTAAATGCTAGTCTATTGCTTTAAATGTGATAGATATTGGATAGCAGCTACACCTGCAAAACTTGAAGTGGTCATTAAAGGCTAACGTAGATTTATCGAGCAAAAACTAGTGAATTTGAAATAACAATTAGATTCAACACTAATTTATAATCTTGTTATTCAAAAACCACCGAAATAAAGAAACTTTCAAGCTAATGTGTACCAATGACTCGAAAATGTAATTGGCCGGCATAAAGCCAAGTTATCAAACCTTTCCTGGTATCGTCATTTCTTGCCTCAGGATTCTCCACAAATTATGTCATGCTTGTCCAACATTGCAATCTGTCGGCGCCATATAGATGGAGGACATCACTCTAGTACTTTGGGTAGCAACTATTTACACTTGGCTGAAGCAAGCGAAATTGTCCAGGAGATTGTTGATAGGAATAAGCAGTCAAGCTCTATAGAAATAGCTGGAAACATAGGTTTTGCTATTGATAACTTGAATGAACCTCTTGAGTCTCAGTTTTGGCTGCAAAAGATAGTGACACTTTGGGGTGATAAGTTTTATCTTTCAAATGTTGGGGTCACAACTTCCCTAATAAACATATATGCAAGGTGAGGACACGCAGACCATGCACATGAATCATTTGATAGAATGCCTCAGAGAAAATGTGATCACAGGGAGAGCCATGATTGTAGGGTACATGTAAAATGGATTTATGCAGGGGATTTAGACACTTTCAAACAACTAAAATTGGCCTAGGATTTGGGAAATGCATAGATTCATCATTTTTGCTTCCTCCATTGCTATTATAGGGGTCAGATTTTCCTGATGCAGTATGGTTATCTTCAGTAAAAAAGGGTCAGTATTGATAATCACACAGCCTCCAGAATGATGTCATGCATCAGGTGAATCAGGTCCTCCAATAGCTTCAATTCCTATGTCAAGGACAAAGGCACAAAAAAACTATTCTAGAAAGTAAAAAAGACTTGGCAGCAAACCGAGGAATTCTTGCTAACCTTGCATCTTTGTATACTTAACAACTGTAAAGCCCAACGTATGAAAGACTTGGAGAAATTATCATGCTTTCCAAATGAAGTTATCATGCTTTCCCGTCATTGACTGTAAGATCGGCATTGCTTTTTCATTGAGACATGATCAGATGGTGGTTGTCTTGTGAGCCCTGAGAAGGCACTTCGGTTTGATTAGAGAATCCCTCCTTCTAGCACCATTATGTGGATGCTAAATCTACATTTGGATCAAAAACAAAAAAACATGAGTACCATTAGTTAAATCAAGCAAACCAAATATAGCATCCCTATGAAATAATTGATCATGTTATTTATGCAAACAAAGTAAGTTATCAAAATAGACTAAGTGAAATCATAAGAAAATAAGAGTCAAATTCTATCCCATATTGGATTGGTGCTTCCATGGAAAGAAGCCCTTTCCCAATCCTTTGCTAAGCTCCATGATATTGATGATATGAAACTATTTTGAAGATGATATGAGGTGGGAAAAATCAGTTCTCAATTGAAGAGAGTGACTTTGCACGAGATTGTGGAGATGAAATGCTAAGATTGTGGAGGATTTTTTTGAAGAATGAAGCCTTCTATTTATAAAATGTCAAATGCTAAGAGTGCTCAAGAGAGAGCAATGTGGGATAAAGATTTGACCAATGAGAAGAGGCCACTTGTAAACTTGTGATAGGTTGAGGAATGAGCACATTTTGGTCAATGTGCCAAAGAGGGGGAGATTCAAATTTGAATTTGAGAGTTAAATATTGAGTTTGACCTTTACAAGAGACATGTAAGAGCCATGTAAGGGCTCATAAATGCTTTGTTGGATGTACATGTCAACTTTTTTTTGAATTCAAATTTGAGGGAATATTCCTCAAAGATGCCATGTTGAGGGAAAATGATGAATTTATAAATGAATTAAAATGCTTTATTGGTGCAAGTGGGAAAAGCTAAAGGATGTGATGGGTGATTAGATTAGGTTAATCAGGATTAGATTAGCTTAGATGATGTTAGATGTTTTGACCCATTTGACTTAGATATTTGGATTTAAATTAAATCAAAGGGAGATGAAAGGTGACTTCAGTTTTAATTAAATAAAGGTTTGATTTATTTAATTAAAAGGATGGTGATAGACTTAAATTAAAGAAAGTTAATTTATTTAATTTAAATAAATGACCTTAGGAGATTGAAATTAATGAACTTGATTTACCTGATGAATGGATGAACGTGAATTTGATTTAATGAGTGGACGAATGTAATGCTATGCTAATTTCATTTGTGTATAGGTACACTTTAACACATTACCAAACATAACTTTAAAATTTACCCCTCAACATGGGCCCACCATGCCCTAGCTCCAACATATCATGCATCACTAAAATCAATGAGAGAATGGAGATAAATATGTAATAATGAGCAAAAAATAAAATGAATCATTGAACATCACTAAAGAAATGAGACATGGGAGACCATTTATGATGATGGGAAATGGGAAGCACAAACCATTGTGCCATTGTTGAGGTATGAGGGGAATTTCAAGGTCCTTTGGTGACAGGCAATAGAAAATAGAGAAACCCATAGTCACCACCAGATTCACAATAGTATCTCCCTCATTATTCATGACTAGTAGCAGCATCAGCTACTTGAATTGGACTTTCAACATTTGATGACTTTGCTTTTTTTTTACGTTTTTGTGAGCTATGGTGGTATCATACAAATGTTTGTAGAAGTTACTATGCTCTCTATTCCCAGTCATAGAAGAGCGATTGAGCTCCTTAAGTTTTTTAGTGAGGAAAACTTCCAAGCAATGCCTTCAAATAATTTGAACCATCATGCATCACCGTAATGAAATTGAAGTTGAAGATGTTTTCAACAATGAGAAAAAATAGTGATGGGATGAAACTCAGACATGTGGCTACCATACCATTTCCTTCCACTTACTTCTATCACTCAATTCTGAAACTAGAAAAGGTCTTGAAATATTTTAGCGATGTTATGATATAAAATAGTACAACACCCATTGGTTGTCACTGAAGTGAGATAGAAGGTTTGAAGAACTTCAACGATAGGCGATGTAAAGGGAGACCATAGCCCATCACTCATCACTAAAATGGAACAAAAGGTTTGAAGGACTTTAGCTATAGGAAATAAAAAGGGAAACTAGGGCCCATTGCTTGTCACTTAAATGAAACCGCTAACAAAGAAAACGTCAGGGATGGACGATCACTTAAGTGAATGAAGATTTGCACATGCAAATAAGAAGTTTTAAGAAATTGACCATGTTACAATGACACAAAAAAATCCCTGAAGGATTTAGACCATGTGAATTCAAGAATACAAATGCTTTGTAAAGTCAATCAATTAACCTTAGCATAAAATTATTCCTCACCTAGGCAACAAAGGTTGGTAACTTCATGAGATTTAATGGCTCAAGAGGCTCCCCTGGGCACATAGGAAATAATTCATGACAAAGCAATGAACCAACTCAAATAATCCAAACTATCACATGTTGCCATAATGAACTTGAAGTTGAAGATGTTTTTTGCGATGAGAAAACTAGTGACGGGATCAAACCTAGACATGTGGCTACCATACCATTTCCTTCCACTTCTATCGCTCATCACTGAAACTAGAAAAGGTCTCAAAATATTTTAGTGATGATAGGATACAAAAAACACAACACCCATCGGTTGTCACTGATGTGAGATAGAAGGTTTGAAGAACTTTAGCGATAGACGATGTAAAGGTAGACCATAGCCCATCACTTGTTACTTAAATGGAACAAAAGTTTTTAAGGACTTTAGTGATAGGCGATGAAAAGGGAAACTAGGGCCCATCGCTTGTCGCTGAGATGAAACTGCTATGAAAGACAACTTTAGGGATGGATGATCACTTAAGTGAATGATGATTTTCACATGCAAATAAGAAGTTTTAAGAAAGTGGCAATGTTACAATGACACAAAAAACCCCTGAATTATACCCCAGCGAGGGCGGGGGGCCAGGGTGTATAGTATACCATGGGCTATATAGTATAGCATGATCAGTCGCCACATACCAACAATCTCCCACTTGGAGACTGATCAGGCTCCACACCATCACAACCTCCCACTTGGAGACTGATCCTGGACAACACTGGTGCACTTACAGCTCCCACTGGAAATAAGGACTTTGGACCTTGCTGCTATGTTATACTTGAAATCAACCTTGAAGGCCAACCAAGGCTGAAGAGGAGCTCAGCTTCTCCCTTGGCACCGCCTTCGTAAACATATCCGCTGGATTGACATCTGTATGTATCTTGTCCAGCTTGACCTGTCCATCTTCCAACACTGACTGAATAAAATGATATCTCAATTGTATGTGTTTTGTTTTAGAATGCAAGGCAGAATTCTTTGCAAGATGTATAGCACTCTGACTGTCTGTAAATAAATAATTTCCATCCTGTTCTTTCCCCAACTCAGCCATGAAAAATTGCAGCCATATCATCTCCTTGGCCGCCTCTGTTGCAGCAACATACTCTGCCTCTGTGGTGGATAAAGCAACCACCTTCTGCAATCGAGAAATCCAACTCACTGCTGTCCCACCAACTGTAAATACATAACCTATAGTACTCCGCCTGGTATCGATATCCCCTACCAAATCTGAGTCAACATAGCCTTTTAAATCAGTATTAGAGCCCCCAAAACATAAACATTTATTGGATGTACCTCTCAAATACCTGAGAATCCATTTGATTGCATTCCAATGCTCAACTCCAGGATGACTCAAATACCTGCTAACAACTCCTACGACATGTGCAATATCTGGTCTAGTACATACCATGGCGTACATTAAACTGCCTACAGCTGAAGCATATGGTACCTTGGACATTTTTTCTTCCTCCTCTTGTGTCTTTGGACACATATCCTTAGTCAATTTAACATGACTAGGCAAAGGTGTGTGCCGCCTTTGCATTCTCCATATGAAATCTCACGCACACCTTTTCAACATAGTTCCGAGATAAAACAATTTTCTATTTTTCCTATCTCTACAAATTTTCATACCAAGGATTTGCTTTGCTGCACCCAAATCCTTCATAGCAAAAGATTTTGCTAACTATTGTTTTAACTCACTTATGTGATCCATGTTAGACCCAGCTACAAGCATGTCATCAACATATAAGCATAAAATAATGTAGTTGTCATTATCCAACCTCTTAAAATAAACACAATGGTCAGAATTACACCTGCTATAGCCTTGCTCAGCCATAAAACTGTCAAATTTCAAATACTATTGTCGAGGTGCTTGTTTCAAGCCATATAAACTTTTCTTCAATCTGCACACTAGTTTCTCCTTACCTTTGACCTCAAATCCTTGTGGTTGTTCCATATATATTTTCTCTTCCAAATCACCATGGAGAAAGGTTGTTTTAACATCAAGCTGTTCTAAATGCAAATCTTCAGCAGCCACAATACAATTCGAATAGAAGTCATTTTAACAACATAAGAAAAAATCTCATCAAAATCAATACCCTTTTTCTGTGCAAATCCCTTTACAACTAATCTGGCTTTAAATCTTTTCTTACCTCCATCCTCCTCTTTCAGCCTATAAATCCATTTGTTTGGTAAAGCCTTTTTCCCTACAGGCAACTTGCATAATTCCCAAGTCTGATTTTCCAGCAAGGAGTCCATTTCTTCTTTCATTCCATGCTCCCACTGAACCTTGGTATCCACCTGCATAGCTTCTTCATAATATTCTGGTTCACCAGCATCAGTTAACAGAATAGTATACAAAGAGGGAGAGAATCATTCTGAGGTCTACTTATCCTTGAAGATCATCTAACAGAGTTTGTGGTATTTGTTGTTGTTGTTTCCTACATGAGGAACCATCGAAACATCATTGTTGGGATATCATCCAACACTACATAATCTTTTTCTTTCTTCTCATGCTGAAGCAACAGATCTTTGTACAACACTTTCTCATTGAATATGACATCCCTGCTTCTCACAATTTTCTGATTTTCAAAATCCCAAAGCCTATAACCAAATTCATCAATGCCATATCCAACAAATACACATTTCTTTGATTTTGCATCAAGCTTGGTTCTATTTTTCAGAATCTACATGTGCAAATGCTTTACAACTGAAGGTTTTGAGAAAATAATAACTCACCTTCTTACCCTTCCATGCTTCCTCTCCAATACCACAACCCAAAGGATTAGAGGGACCTCTATTGATTAAATAAACAATAGTGTTTACATACCAACCCACATTTTTAAAGGCAACCCAGCATGCAATCTCATAGTCCATGCACGCTCCATTATTGTTCTATTCATGCGCTCAGCCACTCCATTTTCTTGTGGAGTCCTTGGAACTATTTTCTTCCTACGAATACTATTAGAGGAACAATAATCTTCAAACTCTTTGCTGCAATACTCACCACCATTATCAGATCTAAGACATTTTATCTTTTTACCTGTCTCATTCTCAACCAAGCTTTTCCATTTTTTGAAAGTTTCAAATACATCGATTTCTTAAGGAAATAAATCCATACCTTTCTAGTTGCATCATCAATGAATGTAACATAATACAAAAGAGCCACCAAGAGAAGCCGGTCCCCATACATCTGTATGCACAAGCTCCAATTTCTCATCTTTCTTTTCTTCCCATCCTTGAGAAAACTAACTCTCTTTTGTTTTCCATAGAAACAACTTTCAATCCATATTAACACATTTTAGACCTGGTAAAACATTATTTGAATGAAGTAATTTCATACCTTTTGCACTCATATGCCCAAGTCTATTATGCCACAGTGCTGATTCAGAGTCCACAACAACTGTATGATCTTCTACCTGCTTAACTGCAGCAACTGTTCCTGAACATTGACCCTTTTCTATAACAATTAAAGTAGAAGGAACAATATGTCCTGTACAAAGATATAAGGTGCCTAATTTCACACCTTTTGCTACTACTAAGGCACCCTTTGTGACCTTCCAATTTTTATCACTAAATGTAACAACACAACCTTCATCATCTAGTTGCCCTGCTGAAATTAAATTTCTGCTTAACTTTGGAACATTCCTTACCTCACATAGTAGCTAATGATTCCCATTCTGCAACTTAATCTTGATTGTTCCCTTTCCAACAATCTGACAGGGTTCGTTATCTCCTAAATAAACCAGCCCAAAATCCCCTTGGACATAATCAAGAAAATAACTTCTATGGGGGGTAGCATGAAATGAAGCCCCTGAATCTAATACCCAAGAATCATCAGCATTATCAAGGGAAAGAATCAAAGCATCCTCATCAGATTTATTACTTACCACATCTGTCTCTTTGCTTCCTTCCTTGTTGTCTCCATCTTTATTTTTCTGAGACCAGCAATCTTTCTTCAAATGACCCGGCTTACCACAGTACCAGCAATCCCTCTTGTTTGTAGATTGGGACCTTTTGTCCTTCAATTTTCCTTGTGACTTCCCACGATTTCCAGAATTGTTTCCTCTCTCCTTTGTTTTGCCCCTGCTTTCTGCATTCAAAACACTGCCTGATGTGGATGTTCCACCTGAGCTTTTCCTATGAATTTCCTCGCTCAAAATAACACCAACAACATCATCAAACATCAATGTATTCAAACCAGAAACAGAATTGCTAACAGCCATTACCAAGCTTTTCCAGCTTTCAGGCAAAGAACACAGAATCAAAAGAGCCCTAACTTCTTCATCAAAGTTCACTTTCAGAGAAGTTAATTGACTGGTGACCGTATTAAACTCATTCAAATGATCAGTAACTGACCCACCTTCTACCATTTTCATATTAAATAAACACTTCATAAGAAATACCTTATTCGAAGTGGAACAGACTTATTTGAATTAGGAAAACAACTAACTAACTAATCCTAACAGAGAAAGACGTGGATATGAAATGTATCCTGAAATTGAGGAACAGACTTCATAAATGAGCTTATCCGTTCAACATGATCCAGAGAGAATCTAGCACTCCACTCTTTCTAGATTGACTTAAATTTAAAATCCTTCCCAAAAGTTTCGGTCAAAGAGTCTTTGCCAGAGCTTCCTCGAAGTCGTGCAGGAATTGGACTTTACCGCAAGGCCGGGATCGGTTGCGCTTGACTCGATCATACTTTTTTCAACAACCTGTGAAACACAAGGTAACAGATGTGAAAGAAAAGGTGCATGGCACATTCATTAATCACATATTTAAATCTATTTCATCATTCAAAAACTATATGTGATATACTAGTCATTTAGGGAGTCAAACGGGGTAATAAATATAGACATGTTAACATGATAGGCTGTAGGAATCATGAAAGTGCATTGCTATAGGATATCCCCCAATAAAAGGTTTCTTAAAGAGTTTAAACAACCATAAACAACAGAAATGAGGGTAGTAAAAGTACACCAAGATACCAAATTGTGAGCATATTTTGGGCTCATCATTTTCCCCCTACTTAACCCAATGCTGGTCCTCTAGCATTACACTTTTTGGTGGTCTCTTTGAAATCAGTGGTTGCAACATGACCCTGAAATGGAGTTCCAAATTTGTAACAAAAACCTCTGAAACTCTACCACCTTTCATACCTATGAGCTTATGTATCTTCATTGATATTTGTAGCTTGGTAAGGATAAAGGGGTCACATTAGCACAAGAGGTCTAAATTTCAATGGCAACCATAATTCAAACCTCTTTTGAAGTCCCAGTTGTATGTATCTGCTTGATCGTTTGAGAGCTGCTGTAAAGTTTAGGGGACTATGAGGCTCAGACCTTCTTAGCCCAAAAGTTAATATTTCCCACCTCTTCTCAATTCTGGTGTATGACAGCCTCCAAAACGAGTATGACTGTTAGTGAAACTCATCATATACCTATTTCCTAAGATAAAATATTTTCATCCTAGCTGTATCATTATTAAAGCCATATGCTAGAGTAAACTAGGTTTTTAACATCGCATGGAGGTTTGAACTCTCAGGGTGCAATGGAGCAGGCTCATTCCTTTCAGCTTCTTCATATGTTTCCCATTTCCTGCCATAATTTTCTTCATTTTCCACCCAAGACATAAGGGATCTCAAATGGATATCACCAATGTACAGTAGGGGATTCCACTCTGTTTCAAATGGAATTATAAAGCCATGTAAATAGAATTCACACAAAGAATTTCTCAGCCAATTAGGAGCTGCTTGGTATGCATCGTAGAATTCTCTAGTAGTGTGAATAATAGGATCTTGATTTCTAAAAATTCTCATTAATTTGAATTAGAAGAATTGTTCCTTAAGGAACAGAGCATAAACTCTAGGTGGTGGTCTGCATTCCATAATCTTACCAGTTACCTTTAACATTTCATCCATTTTCTCTTTTAACTCAAGAATTTCCTATTTCTGACTTTCAATTTCCTTTTTCAGTTTCTTCCTTTCCTCCTCCCATAGAATTTGTTGTATTTCATTCTGGGCTAGGTGGTGGAAAGTCAAGGTTTGCAATGTAACTAGTTTCTATGTAGTTTCCATGTTTTTCCTTTTTATACTGTACACCCTGGACCCCGGCGAGGGCGGGGGGCCAGGGCGTACAATATACCATGGGCTATACAGTATAGCATGATCAGTCGCCACATACCAACAGAGTCCCCAAAACATAAAAAATTATTGGATGTACCTCTCAAGTACCTAAGAATCTTTTTTACCATATTCCAATGTTCAACATCAGGATGACTTATATACATGCTAACAACTCCTATAGCATGTGCAATATCTGGTCTTGTGCATGCCATGACATACATAAAACTACCTACAACTGAAGCATTATGTACCTTGGAAATTTTTTCTTCCTCTATTGTCTTTAGACACAAATCCCTAGTCAATTTAACATGACTAGGTAAAGGTGTGCTGACAACTTTATAGTTTCCATATGAAATCTCTACAACACCTTCTCAACATAATTAGCCTGAGATAAAAACAATTTTTTGTTTTTCCTATCTCTTGTAATCTTCATACCAATGATTTTCTTTGCTACCCCCAAATCCTTCATAGAAAATGAATTTTCTAATTGTTGTTTTAACTCACTTATGTGATCCATGTTAGAGCCTGCTACAAGCATATCATCAACATATAAAGATAAGATAATGTATCTATCATCATCTAACCTCTTAAAATAAACACAATGGTCTAAATTACACTGACTGTAGACTTGCTCAACCATAAAACTATAAATTTTAATATACCATTTCCGAGCTACTTGCTTCAAGCCATATAGACTTTTCTTCAATATACACACAAGTTTATCCTTACCTTTGACCTCAAATACTTGTGGTTGTTCCATATATATTTCCTCTTCCAAATGACTATGGAGAAAGGTTTTTCTAACGTCAAGTTGCTCTAAATGCAAATCTTCAGTAGCCACAATACTTTAAACATTACAAATAGAATTCATTTTACCAACTGGAGAAAAGATTTCATCAAAATCAATACCCTTCTTTTGTGCAGATCCCTTTACAACTAATTTGGCTTTAAATCTTTTATTACCTCCATCCTCCTCTTTTATCCTATAAACCCATTTATTTGGTAAAGCCTTTTTACCTGCAAGCAACTTGCATAATTCCCAAGTCTTATTTTGCAACAAGGAGTCCATTTCTTCTTCCATTCCATGCTCCCACTAAACCTTTGTATCCACCTACATAGCTTCATCATAACTGGTCACACCCACAAAAGGATATAAAAATCATGGCAAAACCTATCCTAGGAATTGGACATTCCAGCAGGTGACTAATATCTCTCCATAGACATTCATTTACTTGTCAAACTAGGAAACATATACTTTTAATGGAGTAGCACTATATGTGCACTAAGAACTAGCTTCAGTCACAACTTAATGAAAAATAAATACCTGAAAAGAGATTATACCTATGCTACAGGAAGGTAATGCAAAGTTCTCTTAGCCCAACTATAATTTAACTAAAGCAGAAATCATAACAACTACAACTGATAAACAAACTATGAAATGGCCTTATGCTATAGGAACAAACACAGGGATGGATTCTCGATGCTGCAGGAACAATATAAGACTGAGTTTGCACAAAAACTTCAAAGATGAAATCTAACTGATGATCAACAGAAAAGAAACAACTAACTAACTAACTACTGATACTTACTAAGTGGGCCCCCTTAGCAAGCATCAACTAATTATGCAAGTGCTGAAATCAGAACTTCATCAAACTTTATTTATAAACTCATAATGGTATACATTGTTCTATTCATATGAAGACTAACAACAAACTTTGTCTCTTGTCATACAGATTCTACTTTCTATTATCATACTAACTCTTACATGATATCCTTCCTATCACTATGCTTCTATCATTGCTCACTCACACAGGAGGAGCACTTAATTGAATTAGGAAAACAACTAACTAACTAACCCTAACAAAGAAAGACATGGATATGAAATGTATCCTAAAATTGAGGAACAAACTTCATAAATGAGCTTATCCATTCAACATGATCCATAGAGAATCTAGCACTCCACTCTTTCTAGATTAACTGACATTTAAAATCCTTCCCAAAAGTTTCGGTCAAAGAGTCTTTGCCAAAGCTTCCTCGAAGTCGTGTAGGAATTGGACTTTACCGCAAGGACGAGATCGGTTGCGCTTGACTCGATCATACTTTCTTCAACAACCTGCAAAACACAAGGTAACAGATGTGAAAGAAAAGGTGCATGGCACATTCATTAATCACATATTTAAATCTATTTCATCATTCAAAAACTATATGTGATATACTAGTCATTTAGGGAGTCAAACGGGGTAATAAATATAGACATGTTAACATGATAGGCTGTAGGAATCATGAAAGTGCATTGCTATAGGATATCCCCCAATAAAAGGTTTCTTAAAGAGTTTAAACAACCATAAACAACAGAAATGAGGGTAGTAAAAGTACACCAAGATACCAAATTGTGAGCATATTTTGGGCTCATCATTTGCCCCCTACTTAACCCAATGCTGGTCCTCTAGCATTACACTTTTTGGTGGTCTCTTTGAAATCAGTGGTTGCAGCATGACCCTGAAATGGAGTTCCAAATTTGTAACAAAAACCTCTGAAACTCTACCACCTTTCATACCTATGAGCTTATGTATCTTCATTGATATTTGTACCTTGGTAAGGATAAAGGGGCCACATTAGCACAAGAGGTCTAAATTTCAATGGCAACCATAATTCAAACCTCTTTTGAAGTCCCAGTTGTATGTATCTGCTTGATCGTTTGAGAGCTGCTGTAAAGTTTAGGGGACTATGAGGCTCAGACCTTCTTAGCCCAAAAGTTAATATTTCCCACCTCTTCTCAATTCTGGTGTATGACAGCCTCCAAAACGAGTATGGCTGTTACTGAAACTCATCATATACCTATTTCCTAAGATAAAATATTTTCATCCTAGCTGTATCATTATTAAAGCCATATGCCAGAGTAAACTAGGTTTCTAACATCGCATGGGGGTTTGAACTCTCAGGGTGCAATGGAGCAGGCTCATTCCTTTCAGCTTCTTCATATGTTTCCCATTTCCTGCCATAATTTGCTTCATTTGCCACCCAAGACATAAGGGATATCAAATGGATATCACCAATGTACAGTAAGGAATTCCACTCTGTTTCAAATGGAATTATAAAGCCATGTAAATAGAATTCACACAAAAAATTTCTCAGCCAATTAGGAGCTGCTTGGTATGCATCGTAGAATTCTCTAGTAGTGTGAATAATAGGATCTTGATTTCTAAAAATTCTCATTAGTTTGAACCAAAAGAATTGTTCCTTAAGGAACAGAGCATAAACTCTGGGTGGCGGTCTGCATTCCATAATCTTACCAGTTACCTTTAACATTTCATCCATTTTCTCTTTTAACTCAAGAATTTCCTATTTCTGACTTTCAATTTCCTTTTTCAATTTCTTCTTTTCCTCCTCCCATAGAAATTGTTGCATTTCATTCTGGGCTAGGTGGTGGAAAGTCAAGGTTTGCAATGTAACTAGTTTCCATGTAGCTTTGACATATTCTAAAAACTTAATAAAAAATGTCTTTTTATAGACAACAATGGCTTGACAAGTTGCAAGGGGAAATGTAGCTTCACTGGCCATGTCCAATTGTTCAGTATGTTCCTACACTTGCTATAGGATGAATTCCTATTGCTGTAGTGGAGAAGACTGTGCTTCCTCTGAAATCTACATAGCAACAGTAGCCAAGTCATCAAGACTTGGTACCCCTCTTTCATTATGCTCAATTTCCCTTGTCTTAATTTGTTCCTCTTCAGGAATGAATGAAATTTGTGCAGCACTCTCAGACACATTCTGAGAAATATCACATTCAGACTTTATAGATTCTTCTAAAATTATAATAACCTCAAGTTGAGGTGAAGCAGGGGAGGCTTTATGTTGTTTCCTTGTGGAAACTCTTCTTGGCAATGGTGTAGCTGCAAGAGGTGCTCTTGTAGCCTTCCTCTTTCTAAACTGTCTAGAGGGTTCTGCCTTGTCAGAGGATGATGGTGAACTAGTGATGGAAATAGGTGTTGCTGTAGGAGATTTTGCTACAGGGGAAGATGCTGCAAGAGAAGAGCGTTGCCTTTTCTGAGAACGAGGGTCAGATTTTGGGGTTTGTTCCACCCCAAATGACTCTTTTGCCTTTTATTTCCATTCTCTCTCCTAGCGGCAGACCTAGTTTGTACCCAGCTAGAGGACTCTGGTGTAAGAGCTATAGGACCAAGTGCTACAGGATTAAATGACCCTTGCCCTGTTCTTCTACTGGTATACACTATTTCTTCTCTTTTTCTCTATGGTCATGGGGTGAGTGCCCTAGGGGGTTCTGGAAGTTGTAGGCTCTTTTGGGCAACAAATTGTTGCCAGGAAAGAGGTGATACATCTCTTAAAGAGCAGAAAATCAACAATTTTATTAGGCCATGGTGAGCAATAGAATTATCCTTCCCCTATTGGGTTCCATGGGTACTTTGTTCCAAAAATTTTAATAAGAAGTTTGAAACATTTACAACTAACCCATGTCTCATGTGACTTAGCAATTTGAAATGATAAGAATGCAGATAAGTGAAACGACTTTCACATGTTAAATACCTGATTATGAAAGCAGTGTATTCTGAATATGGAGGAGGCAACAACACTTACTTGCATCCCTGCTTGGAGACTTCTAAAGGTTTGTCAGTGGGTATTGTAAATTCTGCCCTTGGAGAGGCAGCATCCGAAGAAAAATTATTTCCAATAGTTGGAAGCCTAGTTACCTCTGCAATTCTTTCTTCAGTTACAACAACTATTAGACCCCATATAGTAGCCTCTCCTTCAGAAAGGGTTCTTAAAAATTCACCTGCAACCTCCTCATTGAAAGCATCTAAACTCAAAAAGTAATTCAACCATCCATAGAGGCTGAATTCCTGGACTATTTGAGGATTTTGCAATAATAACTTATGAGCTACAAGCTCATGTCGCACCAGCTGACCACCCATGTTCATAGTTTTTCCTTAGCTGAACTCAACTCTTTGCTGAAAATCCAAAAATTCCTTCTATTTCCCTTTTTGTTCTAGTTCTTTTCTGTCTCGCTGTCACTTTTCTCTTCTTTTCAAAAATGAACTTTTTAAACAAGCAGTCTTAATCATGACTTTTAATGAAAAACATGCAATGAAAAAGACATGCGATCGTATTTGGAAAGTACTAGAAAAGAATAAAGAAAGGTTATCTAAGCAGGTATGGTAGCGGTGAAAAGATAGGTTTAAAAAGTGGATTATCACGCCCCCTACTTAGAGTATGACATGTGTCCTCACATGTACTAAAGAATAGGCAGAGATTGGGTAATAATGACTGATAGATACATAGTAGTAAATGAATAAAATGAAATAAATCAAAGATGCGATAACAAAAGATATAGCATACCTTTCAATAAAATGCTTGTACGTGTTGAGAAAGATGACAGCTTCGGCATGAGGTGACAGTTGGGAATGATATCATAACTAATGGTGGTGCAGATGAATGAGGTAGATGGATAACATGGGCGGATGAGATGAATGGATGGAATGGATGGATGGAACAGAAGATAAAGAAGTGAGATGTGGCGACAAGTGGAAATGAAGAAAAAGGGTTTCCTTAAAAAGAAAACCTTTTTTATGAGCATGCATTTCAAAATTACGGTGAAGTTGCAAGAGAAAGGCTAAAGCCTTCAGCTGCAGGAAGAGTAGCAGCAGGATCCTGAATGAACTGCTGCATGAATTCTTCTTTTGAGAGTGGTTTATGGTACAACTAGAGGCGGTGTCCATTAACTAACAACTTGAATCTAACAGGATCAATTGTAACAAGTTGAACTGAACCATTATCAAATACATTCTCAATTTCATATGGGCCCAACCATCTGGTTTGTAATTTTCCTGGACTGTCCTTATATCCTGAGTCGTAAAGCAGAGCCCAATCTCCTACTTTGAATTTCTTTTCCTTAATGTATTTATCATGCCACCTCATTCACTGATTCTGTATTATCTCAGTGTGTTGCAGGGCATTCTTTCAGAGCTCATCTAGAGCATTTAGCTGTATGATTCTATCCTTTTGTGCATTTGGTAAGTCCATGTCCATCTCTAATGTTGTTCTTAGAGTCTTGTGTTCAAATTCTATTGGCATCATAGTTGTTTTACCATACACCATTTCAAAAGGTCTATATCCTGTAGCAGTTTTCTAGGTAGTACGGTAGGCCCATATAGCTTCTGGTAACCTTGTGGCCTAGTACTTCCTATGCAAATCTACAATTTTAGTCAAAATGGCTTCTATATCCCTATTGGTGACCTCAACTGGGCCATTGGCCTGAGGGTGATAAGGAGTTGATTTCTTGTGCCGTATATTGTATTAATTCACTAAAGTTGTGATAAGTGTAGAAGTAAATTGTGCTCCTTGATCTATCACTATTTCCCTAGGAACACCAAACCTAGTAAATATTTCCTCATATAGGAATTCAACCACTTTATTATCCCTAGCATGTTTTATAGGTTTAGCCTCTACCCATTTTGTGACATAATCTATGCATACAAGCATGTAGGACTTACCATTGGAAGGTGGATCAATTGGTCCTACAAAGTCCAGTCCCCACTTGTCGAAGGGTATAACTACAACTTGTGGAAATAGAGGAATCTCATCAAATCAAGTTGGTCTTCCCATCCATTGGCATCTGTCACATCTCCTGGTATATTTGGTCGCATCACTATGCAAGGTTGGACAATAGTAACTAGTATTTAAAATTTTCATTCTTGTCCTTTTGGCAGCAAAATGTCCACCACACGACTCATCATGGCTTGCATGTAGTATATCATGAGTGTCCTCCTCTGGTACACATCTCCTCATAACTTGATCTGGCCCTATATAAAACATGCAATCTACAATCCAAGAAAAGTTAAAGCTTTTCTCTACCAATAATCTCTTTTCCTTAGGGGAGAATTGAGGAGTTCTTCCTGTTGCCAGATAATTTACTATATTACCATACCATGGGTGAATAACCTTGATTGCAACTAGGTGCTCATCAAGAAAGGAGTCTTCAATAAGTGCAGATTCATCTTGCCTTTGAATTCTAGAAAGAAAATCAGAAACTAAGTTG
>VDFB02151973.1:0-11153 GCA_007258455.2 Sequoia sempervirens | reverse complement strand
GGCGCTTGCCCCTTGAAGCACGCATTAATGTTTATGGTCCAAATGAGCTCCAAATATGAATATCAAGAACTTTTGATGATGCATGGATAAATCTAACGGAGAATTTGTAGGTTTGACTGACATTTTCCTTAACTCATGTATAAATGGACTTACGACACTTCATGTTTGCAGGAGTCAAGAAGCTTTCCGCAGGTCTATTGAAGAGGCCCATTAAGGGAGTTGTCCTACCTTTTTCCATATGATGATGATTTCTAAGGAGCTTTCTGCCCGAATCAAGGGCCACCAATCCATTGATGCCAATCGTCGACGGACTCGTTTGATCCAAGGAAGAACACTGCAAGCACATCAAGCAAAAGGAAGCTTTTAGGCAATTTCAGCTACAGTAAAAGGGAAATCAGCTAAATGACGAAATTGCTATAGTGACTGGCACTAGATGACAAAATAGGGAAAATACAAGAAATGTATTTTAAATTGTTGGATATTGTAGGGTAGGTGAAACCCTAATGTAATTGAATCTGATCCACTCATTGTAATTGAATCCTAGCCATTCATTTGGGCTTTGGAAAACTATAAATAGGGGCTTGCCCCTCATTTGTAAGTGTTGGAGAATTGATGTAAGAGGCATTTGCAGCAATAGAAGACAACATTGCATGATTTTATGGATGTTCTCTTTGATTTTG
Organism: Sequoia sempervirens; assembly: GCA_007258455.2. Taxonomy (NCBI): domain Eukaryota; kingdom Viridiplantae; phylum Streptophyta; class Pinopsida; order Cupressales; family Cupressaceae; genus Sequoia; species Sequoia sempervirens. Next base: position 10,473 of record VDFB02151973.1, on the reverse strand, counting down.
CTCATCTTGCATGCATGGTTCTTCCTTCCATGTCAGTTTTAATGTTAGTTTCTTGAATGGAGGTGATAATGAAAATTGCTGTTTTGGTATTTGATGAGCTTTCAGCCCATACTTTTAGCACTTGTTGATGATAAGCTGCTGTGCAAAGTTAGCCTGGGCTCCTTTACTCCAATGCTGCAACTTAGTTCAATTGCATGTTCATGATGTGCATGTGCAATCTGAAAATCAGTAGTCCTTAGAAGATTGCACTAGTTTTGTGCAACTGTAGGTTTCTCTTGGCCAAGCAAAACCCAGTTTAGGAAGCCTATCTACTTTAGCAGCCACCATTGTTACTGTTCATTCGTAGCTTAGGATTAGAATAGCTTTCTTAACCCTTCTCCTTTTGCTATTTATTTTAATCCTTGGTTAGAGTAAGACCCAAAGCATCACCATGAAGCCAAATCAGATGAACTTGATGAGTTTCAGCTTGCTGTTTTGAGTGGACAGCCACTATTCATTCACTTTCATCACTTTGAAACTGCATTTGCAAACCCAACTTCCATACTTTGTAACTCATCCGTAAGACCGCCTTGTGATTCCAGCAAATCACATCAAACTACTGAGGTATCTAAGCACTGTCATGACCTGACATCCGAGACCTTGGGATAGTGTTCGCGAACTTGATTGTGGAAGATTGTTCTTCAAGAGAGGTAGTGCACCTATGCATCACTCGTGGTTAAAAGTGCATAAAACACCATCAACAGTTGTACCTTACCCATACCCGTGAGAGGTGTCTTGAGAAGATATAAGTATGGACTTTGTTCCTTGGTTTCCCGGCACAATGAGAGGGAACGCATTTAGTGTTTGTGGTAGTTGATAAATTTTCAAAGATGGTGCATTTCTTATCTCGAATGCCCAGGGATCCATGATACGCCCACATCACCGAATTGTTCTTCGTGAGAGGTGGTGAGGTTGCTAATGGTCTTCCAAAGAGTGTTAGTCTTGGATCATGATACCAAGTTTGTGGGATACTTTTGGAGGACCTTGAGGAAAAAGTTGAAGACTGAGTTGAAGTTCAGTTCTACACACCATCCATAGACTAATGGGCAGACTAAGGTTGTGAATGAAAGTTTGGGTAACTTATTGAGATGTTTGGTAGGAGAAAAACCCAAGGGATGGGACTTGATCTTATCCCAAGCAGAATTTTCTTACAAAAATTCTATTAATAGGTGTACAGGAATATCACCATTCAAAATTGTGTATGGAAGTACTCCTAGAACTACTCTAGAAATGAGGAAGATGGAATAGGAGAAGAAGACTAGTGCCAAAGCCAAAGACTTTGTAGAGCACATCAAGAATGTACATGAAGAGGTAAGAGAACATATCAATAAGATGAACATGCAGTATAAGGATAAGGCGGATCAGAAGAGGAGGAATAAGGAGTTTCAGGTAGGTGATGAAGTGATGGTCCACTTAAGGAAAGAAAGTTTTCTAGTTGGAACCTATAACAAATTAAAGATGAAGAAGTTTAGTCCCTGTAAAATTTTGAAGAGGTATGATTCAGGGAATGCATATGAGGTAGAGTTGTTGGATGGAGTCAACCTTTCCCCTCTGTTCAACATTTTAGATTTGACAGAGTATTATGAAGGTGGCGCAGAGGAAGTAATAGCAATGGAATAGTGTGGCATTCCAACATCTACTTTAGAGAAGGAGAAGATTGGAGCAATCCTGGATAGCCATGTGGGAAGGAGTACCAAAAATAGGCAATATGAAGAATATCTAGTGAAGTGGAGAGGAAGGCCTATGGAAGACTCATCCTAGTTATCTAAGGTAGAGGTTGATAGTTTGGGTTTTTCTCAACCATCTGAAATGTGACAGGGTCACTTCTCAAATTACCCTGGGTTTCTGATGCAGGAGCATCAAGTGGTGTAAGGGAAATCTTGCATCACCCAAAAAAAATAAAATCCATTTATATTTCATTTGGTTAGCTTTTTTTAGATGTCTTTTCATTTATGAATACCCTTTTGTCATTATACAAATCCCCATTTTTAGTTTGTCTTTTCTTCTTTTTCTAGTCAACTGCTATTTTTAGTAGGTATTGGAATTTGAAGGTGTTTGGGAAAAAAAATTATATTGGGGGATTCAAAATAGAAAATAAGAAGATTGGTGAAAGAATCAGGCTGAGATCATTCCCGGTTTGAAAGATATTGCAATTTCAGTCTCCCAGAAAAGCACCTGAAAACCTTCCAAATCAGGTTTGAGGCACTAAACGGCCCCGAAATGGCTCAAAAACTTGTCAAAATTGGCGTAGTGACTTTCAAGTGCATTCTTGACTTTGATACCTTTCTGATGGTTCAAATGGTTTGAAAAATAGAGTCTCGAATCAAAATTTATGGCTCCTGAAAGTTGGCACACATTCAAAATGTGTTGATTTTCGAATGCTGTTTTAAATTTTAAATTCCAAAATTGTAATGTGTGGCACCAAACCACCAACATATGATACTTCAAATTTTGTTTGGTTCCAAAATGGAAAAGGAGCTATTTATGGGGGGATTTTTCTGATTTTTGTGGTTTTTTGGGGAAAAAGAGTTTGCATGCTACAAAAGGGGAACTTCTCTAATTTCTATAATTTTCGTAACTTCTGTAATTTGCATGTATTGTAGAGCTTGAGGATTTGAGATCCTCTGCATGTAAGAACTCCATATTTTTGAAGAAAATATTATTCTCTATTCTATGGGTGTGATTTTGTGTCTCAGGTTTGTTGCCTCGTCACATAGTTAATGGTTGACTTACATTTGCATTACTTGTTCCTTTTCTTTTTCATGTGTGTATCATGTTCCCTCGTATTGTGTATTTTGTATTCCCTCTCTTCATATATTTCTTTTATTTTTATCTCTCTTCTTATATATGTCGTACATTGTTTTTTTCTCTTTTTGTTTTGTGTTTTCCTTTTGCTGATGATGCAAAGTGTAGAGACACCCTATGTCTCTTCCATATTGACCCACAAGGTCTTTGTCTTTTACTCTTTTTATTTTGTATTCTCCTCTTGGGGATGATGCAAGGCATTAAGACCCAAATGTCTCCTTCATGTTGACCCAAAATATTTTTCCTTTTCCTTCACCTTCTAAGTTTCTTTCGTTTCTGTTGTATTTTCCGTTTGGGGACGATGCAAGGCATCAAGACCACAATATCTCTTCCATGTTGACCCAAAATGGAATTTTTCTTTTTTCTTTTGTTTTGACTCTCTTTGTGTCATTCTTCTAGTTCTATGTTCTTTGGGGAATGATGACAATTATAAGCTCTTTCATAAACACATTGCAGCAACAAACATATTGACCCCGAATCCATAGATCCCTTATGTGTTTTGTGTGTTTTCTTTTTTGGGTGGCAACTTCCTCTCTTTTTTCTTCATTTTTATTTAACATGATGCAACCTAACTGTGAAACATATGAATTGGCATAGGGCTTTCCAAGTTATCTCTCATGTCTTGTTTTCTTTTCACATTTTCTTTTCTTCTCTACTTTAAAGTAATTTCTCATAGAATGATGTGTGGAAATTCCTTTAAAGTGGGGGGAATACATTACCATAATTCATGGGAATTCTTGGTTCCTAGTGCAGCTTTTCATTTACATAATGTGTTTGCTAATTTTTGGATGACATTGGGTGTGATGTCCTTCATAAATGTGATCTATGTAAGCATATTACATTCCTCTTGGTGGCTTGATGCGACGCACTGCATCCCCTAATTTGTGAATATACTATTCCTTGATTGGTACTCTCTTAGACACATTAGACACAATGTTTGCTAAGTGTCTGACCTTGCATGAACTGAACAAGACTCCTTCGAACACTTTGCACTTTTACACTTTACATTTTTTCTTTTTAACTTTTTTGCATTTTGCATTTTTTCAACCTTGCACAACGTAGCTTGCATGATTGTGGTACCTTTTTTCTTTTTTTTCATGAGAATTTTTCTTTGTGGTGCCTTGTTAAAGTTATTAGTAGGTATAACTTTAATATCGTTGAGCAGGAAGCCCACCTAGTAGCATGACTTTTCCCCATAGCAACTTTTGTGTTTGTGAGTGCATACCAACTAGCATATGTATCTTACCTTTTGGGCTTTCTCCCCCCATGAAAAACCAGTTCTGTGGCCCAAGAGTGATTACATTTGGGTCTTCTCACCCCATGGATAGCCTAAATTTTTTTGGCCTTAAATTGAGTACACATTCTCTTTTTCAAACAATTAGCCTAGATCTAATCCACAATTAGTTGGATTGATGATCGAAGCTTCATCCAATTCATCTCAACACTTATGTGTTCCTTTATTCTTATGATTAGTTTTCCATGGGATCTTCATCCTATGGGCTTGATCATCCTTCTTGATCGTTACCATTCCATCTTACTAACATAAGTGCATTGAGATCTCTCTCTTCATATGCATGGCTACTTTAGTGTGATTCTAAAGCAAGTTCATCCTCTCACTAAAGTGGGGGCTTAATGTGTTGTAGAAAAATGGCCCCTTGTCATTTTCATGTCCTTTTAGATCATGTTTCATGGTATTGGAACTATGTTTCTTTGATTTTATGTCGTGACATGGCTTGAACATGCTTCTGTAGGTACTAAAACTCAAAAAACAATGTCTTGTGAAGGTGTTGTTAAGTGTTGTAAGAAATTTATACATTCTTCTAGAATCTATTAATTATAATTCACTTAAAAACTGCCTTCTCATCAGTAAACAAGTCCTATTTTGAAGTGTTGTAAAGTCTTGTAACAAAATTTCACGCTTTTCTAGGCACATCTTCACTATTTACCCATTTCTCATGATTTATTTAACCCCTTTATTCTCTCATATTCTTAATTAAGTGTATTTTTTAGTATTATCCTAAAAAAATTAAATACAACATATTTCCTAACACACATTTTTAGGTCCTAGGTGGGACCCATTCGCCATGGGTGGTGAATGAGTCCCCCTTGGCCCGAAATTCAAAATATTTTAAATTTCCTTCCAGGATTTTATTGAACACTTGATGTTAGCCTGTGATGAAGTATGAATGGGTAACTAAGGCACAACTATGTATAAATAAGTGATTTTCACCTCATTTTACATCTACAATCTCAATTCATCAAGTTAACTTATCCACCTTTTCACTCAAGCATTCGAGCATTTTACAACATCTTCTCAAGCACTATTCAAGCACTTTGAAGCAGCCATTGACATTACTTCAAACTTGCATCATCAAGGGTTTGGTAAGTTAATAGCAATTGCATGTTGTTCGTTTATCATTCCTTTGCATTTCATTATTTTATTAAAGGTTTGATTACCAAAAGCAGGGTTTGACCAAGGAAAACCCCTATTCACTAGCCTTAAACCATTTTTCCCCTATTGCATGTTTGTTTGTAGACCTAGGTATGTAGATTTGACAAGCGTATTGGTTTTGAATATTGGTTTACAAGTCAACTTAAGTCTATTTCAAGCTTGCAAAAGGTTTTATGTCTGTTTTATGCATAATTGACTTTGACAATCTGACAAGCAGTGATTTCTAGATCTGGTGTTGTAGAGTTGTCTCCTAATTTTTTAGAAATTTGGGAGAGGACTGATTCACCACCTTTGGCGAATGAGTCCCACCTTAGGACTGAAAATATGATTTCTTTTAGATTTTGGATCTTGATGGATAAAAACTTATTTCTGACAGTTTTCACTAGGAGGACGACTAAGTCCCCACCCCGGGTGAATGAGTCCGAATGTGAAAAATCAGTAATTTCAATTACAATCCTTAACATTTAAAATTCATCATATTTTTCCTAGGTGCACTTAGATTCATCCCTTTACTTTATGTTCTGCATATTTTCTTCATTTGGTTCATTATTGCATTACACAATGTGTTTTCAAACATACCTTTAATTTCAATTTTACATTTGTTTTCATTAATTTAGATCAATTAATTGCATTTAGTACACATAACATTATTTGAATGAATCATTAGAATCTTTGCTCCTATCTCTCTGCTTTTAGGTGAAAACCCTAGAAGAGCAAGAGTTTTCTATAGGTGCCAAAAATCAATGGTTCAAAACCTAGAGAGACTGTCTACTAGACCAAGGTATTGAAGAACATGCTATACCTTTAAAACTTTCAATCCTATGTGAGAAACTCAAAGAATTGAAAAAGACCAAGATTCCAACAATAATAGAATGAATAGAAGTTTGGCTTATCCTTTGAAGCACATTTGTAAAAGTTGTATACCAATCTATCTTTGGTTTCATAAAGTGCTGAAAGGTGTTTCTTGAAAGCCTTTGGACTAAGATGCTTATGATGATTGATAGACCTTGTTTTTTGGATTTTGACTTTTTTGGAAATTATGAGATCAAACACATATGTGGGTTCCAATTTTCTTTTATCTTGATTAAATGCATTCATTTTACCACATCAACACTTATTGCTTAGCTTTCAAACTGAATGTCTATGTCTCAATTACTTTTCATTCCACAAGATCCATTATGTGAAAATCAAAGAATCAAAAACATAGTTTTCCTAGGTTGACTTTGGAGAGAACAAATTGAGATATGGGACCAAATATTTAGAAGACTCTAAGGATAATATCCCTAGGGACAGGAAATAACATTTGGACTCTTCACGGATATTTTCTCTTTCCAAAGGGTTTGAAATTTTAATGACTTATTGAATGTTTGTTTCAAAGTTTTAGATCCAAGAAAAGTATTTGACTGATTCACAAATTTCACAACCGTAGGATAGAAATGACAATATTTGTTGAGTCCCCACTTGGATTTCTCTAAACACTAAGACAAATCAAACAACTAGAGATTTGGTGACACTAGCTCCCCTCCATGACACACACTTCTTGAGACCACCAAATCTAAAAATCCTTAAAATAAAAAGATCAAAAGTACTTATTCTATTTTTTCTTTGAATAGTACAAATGTGGTGCATCTTCTGAATGATCATTCTTGCACCAACAAATAGTAAGGATTTTTTCCTTTACATAAATGGGTTGTAGTAAGGACTTTTGTTCAAGGTGGCCATACACATGGAAAGATTAGCTCAAGATTATAGAGAATCAAGAGGCCTCCTAGTCCTTTCCCTAAGGAAGGATTTTTATGTATCACACAAGTATGTGATGGGTGACACTTGTCAGTATGACACATCTACACCTGTTGTTAATGACTTTCGTTACAACATATTTTTATATAGCAATTAGAAGAGCTTGGCTCTAGCCCATTACTGCTTGAGTCGGTACCTTGGGGTGAGTAATTTTTCCCACCAAGGTAGGCTCCCTAAAGATAAAAAATAGCAAAGAAGTATATTTGTAGTTTGATTGCCTAGATTGCACTATGAGGGAACACACACAATTCCTTTCCTTCACACTCACATGATTGTTCAATTTTAGCTCCAAATAGAAATGTGTGGGAGATTTTAGACAATCAATATCACTTTAATGCTTATGATTCTCAAGATCATCAGGAGGTGCGAGAGAATTCCATAAGCAAAAAATCACAAAATAATGAAAGCATAAGTTCTCTTGTACCTTCAGCACACACACCCCCTTCAGAACGGGGACCCTCTTTTCTTTCACCTTGCTAGGACATTTTGTCACCGCCTCATTTTGCGTGCCCTATTTTGGTTTCCTAGATGGTCAATGTACCTCCAAAGTTTCATCTTGAGTTGACCATGTTTCATCCCCTCCATCTTGGTTAGGTCATGGATCCTTGTGGACTCTCCTTGGTAGTTTCCTTCTCCCAGTGGCCTTGGGGCCTAGCGAGCCCACCTCACTAGGTTTTTTGATCCAAGCTTCCTCCAGGAATTCACCATTCTGAATGGTAGAAGGCTTTCACCTTCTCGAGACTTGAAACCTGGATCCTCATTCGTCGCCCCATTTAACTTACTATAAAATTGCACTACCCTTGACCATCCTGGGGCCACCCTCTAGACTTCCTCCCCAAAACTTCATTTTATCTTCACCATTTCTGAATGGAAAAACTATGATGACACTCCACCCTCTGGGCCCTAACATCCCATTCACTGTCAGTTTTCAAAATATATTTAGAAGCAGCTGTAAAGTTGCATCTTTTTGGACCACAGATCCCAGACCTCCCGCCGCCATCCGTGAATTTGAAATCCACCAACCCTCCTGTCATCCATACGGGCATTAAATTAAGGTATTACATATGTATTGGGGTATAAATATATGGCCCGACCTGTCATTTTCATTTGTCATATTTTCTAGAGGAGTTCAGAGTGCTTTCTAAGGAGTTTAGTGCATCTATCACCCACCTCCCTCACGTTTGTGATCATCATTTGGCCATCCTTAGTGGATTCTGCATCTTCCTTCATTAGAATTCTGAGGTAGGTTTTCCATCTACCCTCCAATGAGGTTTTTTGTAATTTTGCACTTAAAATAACAAACAAACTTGGGTTAAAATGCATTAAAATGATAAAGGAAGACAACACCTAAAAAACCCATGTGTTAGAATTCTTAAAAAACCTCCAAATCATCCTCCAAGGTAAATTAAGAACTTAGCCATGTCATCACCATTTTTCCCACAAGGTGTTCATACCCTCTGGGCCCGCACTAGCTCAACATCATCAAAACATAGCACACAAGCAACATGACCCAACAACGAGAAGAACATGCCTCCCATGCCTATGACCCCAGACCCTCGTTGACCAATTGCTATCAAACTTACCAAAAGAAAAACTCAAAATATGACCTCCATATCAGCTTCCTAGGCCTGCTCCAATAGGACTCCATCCTCGGGACTCCGCATCGCTTTTGTCATTCCCAAATAGCGAGGAGGACCCATCCACCTGAGAACCGGGGCTCGTCTTGCCTTTTTCCATCTAAATTTCAGCTTGAATGAACTATGCCATCATGACCCCGGGTCCCAGTTTGCAAAGTTCCATTTGCGGACTTTTGTAGTGACTACGCCCCTTCAAAATGGTCATGTGACAATGACCTTCTTCCCCCCAGATCCTGAGCCTCCATTTTCCATAGAGAAAAATGAACAATAAACTTGGGCACCTTTTCCCTCATTGGGCTTCATCAATTAGGGTTCTGTCACCCTTCAGCCATCTCACAAAAAAGAAACATGCCCTCCTTTTCCAACTTCTAGGCTCCACCCTCCTATTTACCAAGAGAATCTTCACAAAGAAAACCCCAACAGCCAAGATTGATGTTAGGTCCAGTCTACTGGGCCGCCCCTGCCGGGTGTCCATGCCACCACCACCATTCTGAATGACAAACCCCTGAGGGCTTCCTGCCCCTCCAGGCCCAAACACCTCAAAGTAGAAAATGAACATCAGCCATCCTTTGTCCTCTCAGGTCCCAGATAGCAATTTTGACCCTGAAACTCTGTTTCTTCCTGGATGTTTCAAATAGAAAAGCGCTAACAACTTTCTGGCCCTGAATCTCTGGGAGCTCCAAAATTGATCAAAATAACCTCAAATTTGAAAACCAATCCTGACCCACGTGCTTAAATTTGATCCTCTTCAACACAAGCCTTTCAAACCACCAAAATATGAAGAAGAGAGAAATCACATGGATTTCCCTACATTATTCACCCTCCAAAACAATGTTCCTACCAGGGAAGTTTGACGCCCTAGGCCTAGGTTATCCAAAATCCTTGCAGAAAATGACTAACGACATTAGGAAGTAAATATTTGATTTCATTAATGATAAATTGTCTAATTGGATTTTGTCCATGATATTTCAACTAATGTTAATGCTTTCATAGTTGGTTTTACTCATTACGTCTCTGTTTACAGGATATATGGAATAAGGTGCAGGACCCTCGGGGGCAATTGTAGAAAAAGACAAAGGAAAGAAAGGTTGGAGTAGGTAATTGATAAAGTGGATCTAGATATTGAATGAGTCAAGGAAATTGGGGTGGATTTCACCTGATATCTGAGGCTGATGACATGATATGACATGCATGTGGTACAAATTGATCAGGAGAAAATAAAGCCCCACTTCTAGAAAAAGATGGAGGACATGATGTCATATGAGATAACCATCGATTTCATGAGTTTTTCTTCTCGCGCCTTCACCTAGTCAGAGTTGTTCAGGGACCACACCACCAAATATGATGAATATTGGAAAAGGCTTGAAGACAACTCCAAGGAATGGAGTTATCAAGTTTTGTGGTCTGAGATCATGGAGGTCGAAAAACTCCAACTGGTAATGTTGCAATTCATGGAGTATGTAGCTTTGAAGAAGTAGGAAGGAAACCCTATTGTTGGTGAAGAACTTCTAAAGGAATAGCTACAACAAAAGTGCAATCAGCAAAAGGAAAAATGCTACAGTATTGTCACTAGAAGATGAAATAGAGATGAAGACAAAATTGTATTTTAAATTGTAATATATTGGGGGGGTAGGGTAGAACCCTAGTTTGTAGTGAATCTTGGCCACACAATGAGATTAAATCTTGGCCATTCATTCTACTTTTTGGGCACTATAAATAGGGTCTCTCATCTCATTTCCA
>VDFB02151971.1:0-16709 GCA_007258455.2 Sequoia sempervirens | reverse complement strand
CCATTCCTGGAGGCTGAAGAGGCTGATAAGGGCCAGGAGGCACCGACTGTTGTAGAATTCCAGGCCTTGGCATTCCTATCATAGGATGCCCAACCAAAGGAGGTGGTGGTGGCAAATTGCTACCATAACCATATGGCATACCCACAATATTACTACTGCCAGGCATATACTGTAAAGGTGGTGGCGGCGGGGGCGGTGGAGGGGGGGGTGGGTAAGGAGGTTGATGCTGCATAGGAGAAGATGTTGGATGTTGCATGGGAGGAGATGTCTGATGTTGCAGAGTGTTTGGAAAAGGTTGATGTTGCATGGAAATAGACTGATGCTGCATGGGGGACAATTGTGATGGCACAGGAGCTTGATGGTGTATTGGAGTGGAATTAAGTGGTGCGGGGGACTGATGAACCACATAAGGTGAACTGCCATCTGAATTTGGAAAGTGGTTTCCCAACTTTGCTCTTTTCTCTGGTGGATATCCAGATGACATTTCAACTGGAAGACTACTGGTCCTCAAACCACCAGATATTGAAGCAGCCTCCTCAGCTGCAAGGGATGACAAGACTGAGGTAAGCATTTGAGCTGATGAAGTTGAAGCTGCAAGTTTGGCTGCTACTTCAGCTGCAACAGATGATGCAGTCTTTTTATGTTTAACATCCACAATTCCAGTAGACTCTGCCAAAGAAGTTGTAGGCGCCATTGATACAGATGAATTTGCATGGTCTTTCTCTGATGCAGATTGATTTTCTCGGCTAATAGTGGGAGTTGTATCTTGATGTGCATTAGCATTTGTGGCAGTCTGCTTTGACGACATTTTTCCATTACTGGTTGCATCATTTAGGCGTTGACGCATACTCTCTGTTTGCTCCAACTGACCCTGGGCAACCTGACATGAATATAGAAAATCATTGTATGCACCTATCTCACCGAAAAAAAAAAACGGAAGTCTAAAAAAGGATTGAATCAAATTAACTAAAACAGTTTTAAAACATCTGAGAAGATACAAACTAAATAGCCCAATAAAGAGACTTTATCCCATTAGCCAAAACATTTTCAAATAAACCTATACCTTAAACCAATCTATTTTGATAAGAATGAAAATATATATTTCAAATCACCCAAAAATGATGCTATCCAGTTAGCCAAAATATTTCCACACAAAATAGACATCCTTATATGCCACAACTGAATAGCCCACTGCTAATTATGGATTATCTAGAGTTTTTGTTACGAAGTCGGATATTTGAGGCTTCCATATACATCACCATGTTATAACAGACTAACACACCCAATGAAAAATTTCTCGATTAAAATCACTGGGTGTATGGAAAACATACCAAACAAGATCAAAAATGGCATTACAAGAATAGATATGCAAAAACATATTGCAAGACAAAACATAAACCTAGTGTGTGAATCAATAATAGAGCTAAAACCGGGAAAATACAAACGTAAAAAATCTGACTCCAAAAGTTAAAACACCAGAGATTGTAAAGATCAGAAACCTTCATTTCTTACTGCTGCTGTAATTAAGCCCATGAGTGTCCGCTTTGAACTTTAACATAATTAGTGTGATCATAATTATATGGGATATGGTATTATCTTATATTGCATGAATGTACAAAATGTAAACATAAAACTATAAAGACATATGACCTACTGAAGATTAGCATATACCAGAGCCTAAGAAGAATAAGATCTTACATACATGTATGGATGAGCTGTCTGAGTTAAACGTAGAGAGGAAAAGAAATGGATGATAGCAACTCAAAAAACTGGATAACAAAAAAATCAAATACAACTTGACTTGCTCCTAGATATATGTCTGTTGCCAAAATATGGAAGTTTTATCCCTCAACAATCTCGAGAACAACATTGAAATAATGCCTAAACAAACTCACCTGCAGTTGTGTCCGAACCTGTTCTAGCTTAGACTCCTGCAGAAGAGACAAGTGTCAAAAATAAAAATTGAAATTCCACTTGTCTACAGTGACCTTACTGAACTTGATGCCTAGAAATAAAAGTTTTGTATGACTGCAAACTGTAACCTGCTCCTGGAGTGCCTCTTTCAACTGAGCAACTAGAGCTGCCCGCATCATTTCACTGTTTTCAAGTTGTTCAATGCTTTGCCTCAGTACAAGTTCCTGCTCTTGAAGATCATCTGGTAGAGCTTTGTTTTTTAGATGTCCTGCTCATTAAACAATTTTGTCATATCAAATTGGAATCACATATAATTATAACCAGCAAAAGAGAGACAAATAGCATACACAGACAGTTAGAAACAGGAAAAAAAAGTGAGAAATTGTAGATGTCCTGCTAATCAAACAAAAAAGTGATATATAAGCTAGAATAAGCTTGGCTTCTGAAAAAAAAAAAAATACATTCTAATTAAATTTGGAAGCTAAGATTTAGCCATCCCTCCCTTCTTCCCCATCCCTCCCTTCTTCCACCTGCCTCCCCCCTCCCTCTATATATATAATTCTGGGACTAAAAATTTTAAAAAGTGAAAGGTAGATTTTTAGCCCATGGCCAACCTAGACACAATTTGGCATTCGACACTCTCCCAAAAACACACACAGGGTTTTTCAATTACCCCATATTTTGTTCAGACTTTTGTACCCCTAGGCTTAGACCTTGCAACCAGGCTCAGTAAAAAACTGAACCTTACCATTATCCACTTACACCAAGAATGCAAATAGATTTCTAAGAAGGAATTGTTATATATTAACTTTAATTTTGTTTTTGTCAAAAAATTTAACCTTTCACATAGCAATATAAGCTTCAGGAAGACATCCAAAGAATATGTTTGCTTGACTTCTCAACACATCATAAGAGATGTGAAATCAAATTATGGATCCACCTTATCTAAATAAATATTATAATATTCGAGGAAAATTTATTATTTTAAATGCAGGTAAAACTTAAGGAGCTAGGTTTTAGGTTTGAATGAGTCAATTAACGGTTTCCAAGTATCACTAAGTTTTAAACCATCTTTACCATAGGGTACTTTTCAATCTTTGGGGCTTCTCTAACATGTCTTATTATGAAATTTTAAAATTATTAACATGTGTAAGGACTTGTATTCTACAGTAGTTTTATTCTTTTTAAAGGTCAAACATTATACTGATATGCAGTAGGTGTACAAAATGCCAAACCCAGGATTTTAGTAGACAACAGAGAAAAAGACATGGAGCTACAAAATCAGCTGAGATATACAAGTCAAAAAGAGAAGCTCCATCAGTAGAAATTTGCAAACAAGAACTGATATCATCTGAGGCATCGCCATTAAGAGATGCAAACAAGTATTAAGCCAAACAGAACTCCTGCAATAAAACAGTTAGAAGATTTAAACCCAACAGCAGTTGAGGGAAGGCCTATATTGTTGGAGAGCTCTCCCTGTGCTGAGATTCCTTGCTGATAGTATTTTCAGCAGCCAGGAAGTTGAGTGTCATGTCTTCATCTGGATCTTGGCAATATATTGCGTCCTCCAGTACTTCCAATGACCAGCTCCTGCATCACTCATTAGGGGTGGCTGGTAACAGGTTTGTGAGTCCACTTCTCCATTCACAGTATTGTCCAGCATTTCTATGCAGTTCTACAGTTTGTGTTCAATTTTGAGGGAGTGTTCAGCTAATGCTTAATTCCTTGTGCAGTTGAGCTATAGGTTCATTTATCTAATTCATATAGAGGGCCTGGTCTGTCCAATATATGATCACCCACAAGAATAAAGGAATTCCACAGATAGGACTTTGACGGATTTAATATTTTCCTACAGTAAAAATAGTTTTATGATCTTTTGCCTGAGGACATTAGCCAATTTTTCAGCAACTTGAGGGTGGAATCTAGATGTAGATGAGGTAAAGGTCATTTTACTCAAAACAACTCTTCTAAAAAAATCATCTGATTTGTTTTTTTGGGGTATCCACTGTTTAGTAAATAGGACTTTCCAGACCAAATTCTTAAGGCCTATATTGCTAAGGTGTTCAAAAGTCCTACATTCTGTAAAGCATGATAGTGTGAGTTGGCATGAAGTTACTTGTCTATATGCATCTCCTTAGAGGATCTGGGACTTCCATGCTTTCTCTGCCTTTCCAGTTTGTTTTTACAGCTTAGGGTTTGATACCAAATTCTGAAGGCCTGTATTGCTAAGTTGTTCAAAAGTCCTACATTCTGTAAAGCATGATAGTGTGAGTTGCATGAAGTTGCTTGTCTATACGTCTCTCCTTAGAGGATCTGGGACTTCCATGCTCAACCTAAGTCAGAATAGAACATGTTTCAATAATCCACAACCATCATGACTTGTTCTCTGAGTTTTGGTCTGCCCTAATGCAGTATAGGGATTTGAAGTTGGATTGCCCTCTTTAAAATGCAACCCTTTACCATACACAGCAATGTTTTGGAGAAGTCTTTGTTCTCTTTTAAGTTAATACTTCACGTGGCATTTGCTATGCAGGGTCCAGCACCAAGCACCAGATGTTTGAAAATAGAATAAGTTTGAGGCCTTGGGGAACTCTGACAATAAGAATTGAAATAAGATTTCAAGAGAGTCAACATGTTTATCCTCCCCCTTTTCATGTTTGAATTGTTTGAGAAATTGCTAGCTATTACTTCCTGCTGTAATCTTATAAACCTTAGTTGCTAGTTCAGGTTCATGGATCCGGCAAAAAAATTGGGGGTTGGGCTCATCTGTACAAAGAACATATATATATATAGTTGCTATTTCGGATTAAAAAATTGGTCTGCACTTTCATCTCTGCATTTTGCAAGGTTTTCTGCTCCCAACAAATGCCGGGGTTAGTGGACAAACCAGCTACATAAGCCATTCACATATTCAAAATTTAAATTCTTATGTTTTTTTGACAGTATCATCAAAGGTTGAGATGCTTTAGATTCAAGGAGAATGTTTTGGTGCCAAATTTTATAATGTTTTAGTGCATTGGAATTTCATAAATTTGATTTTACAATATCATTTTTGAACAGCTATACTGTGTCCACTGTTTGGCCCCGGGCATTATGTTCTCTTGCCTGCAAGGTCATTGGTTGCTGCAGAATGTATAGGAGCTTATTGGCACATTCTCTAATTTCTGTAATGGATAAAACGTCTTCTAATGGAATTGGTTTACCAAATTAAACAGCCTTCTGTGGAACCAAGGAGGCCAAAATCCCAAAGATACTGTGTTAGTCCCAAAACTTCACAATGTTTCAGTGTATTGGAACTTTTAACATATTTAATTTCACAATAACACTTTTGACAGGCTATACATGTGTCCATTGCTTGGCCCCGTGTGTTATGTTCTCTCTTATCTGCAAGGTCATTGGTTGCTGCAGAACATATTGGAGCTTAATAGCGCATACTCAAATTTCCTTTAACAGATAATCATAAAGTATTTACTAATATAATTGTTTTATGATATCAAACTGCCTTCCATGGAATTGTGGATGCAAAAAACCCAAAGATACCACTCTTGAAACCTGAAAGTAAATTTCATAGAATGCTTGTGAAATACAAAAAAATACATATAACTACAACAAAAAAACTTTATCCCTTTACCAGTTCCACAAGCATCTTCAACATCCTTGTCCATCTTCTCCACTCGCCTGAAAGCAGCCTTACATTTGTTCAAAATTGCATCCTCATCAATATGGCCATCATGCACAGCCTGGAAAGCTGATACAATTTTTTCTGCTGTACCTCCAACAGCCAGTTTCTGAGTTTTGACAAACAAATAAAATACTATTCAATTGCATCTAGATATTTGACAAACCATAGTAGAAGTAACAACATAATCTGAAAAACAAAAGTAAAGACAAGAAAGGCAAACATTTCTTACAATTTTCACAGAATGTGGAGTCTTTCTTACTATTTTGATGGAGTGTGAACCTCTGCCATTGTTCTCCAGTGATGGAGGAGGATCCTTCCCAAGCATTTCTTCTCTAAGACCCCGCCCACGAGATCCAAATACTTTTCGTTCTTCCCATATATCAATCTAAAGATTTGTGGACAGTGACAAAGCAATCAAATCAGAAGCTAAGTAAACAAGCACTTCAGAGAAAAAAAAACATTCTTGGGCTTGAATCAATTTAAAATACTTGTGATGGTCTAAATGCCTAAGAAAACGGTTCACATATTGCAAGATCAACCAAAAGTAAATTCCTTCTGGATGTAACCTGATATTCAGCTAATGGAGGAGCTTACCAATCGAAAAACCACATTCCTTCCATAATCATCTCCATTCTCATACACATCCTTGAGAACACCAGGAAGAACCTTCCAAAACTCACCAACAAATTCAGTGCCTTTTCGCCTGCTGTTCTGCAATATGTCATTTGCAAGGTAAAGAAATGGCACCCTTTGTTCCCTGAGTGAATTATGGAATTGTCTATCCCATGTTTCGACAACCTGCTTTGCTTTCTTACGGTGGAAAATACACCAGTGTGACAATGCTAAGCCAAAGAGTCAAGCATCACATATTTACTCACAAAAAAAAAAAGGAGAAATAAAACAAATTTAAAATTCACAATTTGTTTCTACTAAATTTCAATAGATAAATGCTAATGTGTGGAATAATAGGAGGTTACATGAGGGAAAAAATACAATGCCGTGGTACTTCAGTATTTCAAAAAATCTTTTATTACTATATCCGATTCTATATTTTATATTTTTTAATGTTATAAAATAATCTATAAAGCTTCAAATATAAACAACTAAAATATGTAATCTAGATTATGTCTTTAAACTACACAATAATAAAGCTAAATTGTCCTTAATCCTTAAAAACAAGGATACTTTCAATGCTTTGTTGTGAGTTGTTAAGCTTTGAAAGCTTGTCGGCTAATATCTGTCCGTTGAATGCACTGTTCATCCCTTCTGATCAGTTATTCCACCCAATTTGCTTGATAAAGCTCTGTGAAATCCTGCAAAGTTACTATAAGTCAGCCAGAAGCAGCCAAATATTTGTCGCATTTATATCATTCGATCTTTTGTGTCAAAGATCACCTTAAATGCTCTCAATGGTTCCTAAGTATATAGCATGCCCATTTTAAACATAATAATGAAAATAATAGCCTACTGTGCAGCTAGGTGACTGAGGCGTTTCCAAAAGTTTACTATCTACTAGTGTCCAGAAACACGGCTGACATGGAGTTTTAAATAATTTCGTTGGTCTTCATAAAGCAATAAAAATTGTATAACCATAAATTTTTGGAAGATCAATTGAACTTTGGCAGCACAACATCTAGTGATCTTCAACTTGCCATAAGCATAGCTCTTATATATTAGCATCACATATGATCGAGATAGAGTAAAATCTTTAAAAAACAGAAAGGAAAGATAACAAAATATAAAGCATGTATTAAGTTCAAAAGCACCCAAGCAGATCAAGTTCTACCAGTGATACAGAAGAGATGTTCCTAGTGGTGCAATAACTTCCAAACAATGGCTCTACTATGAAACGTATGACAAGTAGATGTTATTAAAAAAATATAAGTTACAACTAATTTTATAAAAGGGCTCAAGAATGCAATAACTATTTAGGCCTTCACTTATAAAGGAATGACAACAAACCCCATCTATAAGAAAATCAGCAGAAATTAAGAAAGCATGTAAAGGGCATCCATGATTTATTTGTCTAAACAATATGTCACACAAATTTAAAACAAAATGCAAACACAAAGCCTCCAAACCCTTGACAAAATTCAGTAAATAAACTTGTGATCTTGTAAACAGTAAAATGTCAAATGTCTTTTGGAGGTCCATATAGCAACATAACGCCTCCACACAACAATGTCAAAGTTGTCATAACTTAGTAGCGAAAATTGGGAAAAACTCACGAGTAATTACAGCGCATCAGTTTTCACATGCCATTCTGCAGTCAAACATGCAAAATAAGAAAAATTTTCAAGATGTTCTGAAACAAATATTGCTTTTCGTAAATTGCTCAATTTCTTCAATTTTTACCTATGATACCTAGTATGCAAGAACGAACCCCCATACCCAGACCAAATGGATCTGGCCCAAGCCCTAGTATGCCCTAGACATACCCAAAACACACCCTGGTCACACTCAGGTGCACCCACCCAGAAAAAGCCTTTTTCACATAAAAAAAAGTGAATTTCAATAAAATAGAGAATTTTTAAAAGCTAAAAAAAATAAAAAATGAAAGTAACAACTAACTAATTCAACCTAAACCTAAAAATTAAAAAATGACATACAAACATAAACCACTCCTATCTACCATTCCAAATTTCTAAAGCCCATTTGACACTGCTTAGGATTGCTATTTTTTTTAGTGTTGAAAAAATGCAATGTCATGTTAGATATTTGCTATGGGTATCAAATAGTTTGTCTCAAGGAGATTTACCATTTAAGGTTAGTTTTTTAAAGTTCTTTGTAAGTTTTTTAAAATTTATTTACAAGCTTCCTATGTTTTATTTAAAAACGTTCTGTTGTTGTTTTCCAAATTGTTGTTCATTTTTTTACATAAACTAGGGTTAAAATGTTGTTTTCTCTAGTTTCCAAATATTTATTTAATTTAATACATGTAGGTACAAGTATCGTTCATAATTGTTGTTACACCTATCAAATTTGACCCAGCATCACCTCTTTGGCAACATGTCATTATGCTTGAGTAGCTTGTTGGAGGCAAGAGTTATCTTTAAGCATTGTAGTCGATGCTAGAACAAGTATTAGAGTACATATGGTTTGTGGTGGGCTGATTGTTGGCCAAGGAGTTAAGAGTTTGTGGTGAGTCAAACAAACATGTTGCCAAAGGAGCAAATTCTTGCTTGTATTAAAGAGCAAGAATAAGTATATCGTGCAATTGAGAGAGAAGATCCAGATTCCACCATTTGATCAACAAAGGATCACACAAGCTGCCACTTGCACAGCCATTTTCCACTTCTCCAATAGTGGCTGCCATGCATCCTTTCATTGAGAAACCCTCTTCCCAAGAAGTCAATAACCTAAGTTATAAGTTTGTGTTCAGGTCTGCGGATTCGAGTATGTGGATAGAGAAAAAGAATTGAGGGTCCAGTTCATTTCAAGTTCATCTATTCAATGAACATATAAATATCATACATATATATATATATTTGCAACCTATATATATATATATATAGTTGACTACGATAGGCAAGTAAGGGATGCAAACTTATTGTCAATATCTCAAAGTCAATTGAGGTGGTGAGGTCTCAAAGCATTGTCTAAGTCATAACAAACAACACAAAGAAATCAACATTGAGGCTGAGGAGATTCAGATATTTGTGACAAATCTTCATATGTCACAGATCATCTTCAAGTCCTTCTCAAAGTCGGAGTTGTTAAAGATAACTTTATGAAACTTCAATATTTTATTTTGATTTATTTACTTTAAATCTGATATAAAATTTTAATTATATCTTCTACTTTTTTTAAAAAAAAAAATTCTTTTACACCATATTAGGTTTCTAAGGCTTTACTCATATGGTTGAAACCAGCTGTACCAAACTCATGGGAAAAAAATCACCATACTAGCAAACCCAAACCTGAACTGGCAACATAGATTTTTACAAATATTTGATGTTTTTTAATTTGCTGAATCTTTCCCATTTTAAATCCAGGAAGTCAAATTCCATCAACACTTTTGCACACCGTATCGTAAAATAAATAATAATTATATTTAGAAATAATATTAAATAATAATAATATAATATTAAATAATTAATAGATAATAATAATAAATTTAAATTATTGATAAAATAACATTTAAATTTAAATAAAATCTTTGGCCGACCCATTTGATCAATGTCATGGATTACTATATATGTGGATCGAAGGCTCTCTTTCAGATCATGTAAGGAAGACATGGAAATTGACTGCATAGTGGGTCTCGCCTGGGAGGATGTAGTCTCTGCCAGTGGCGTTGTGTCTTTGTTCACTTCAATCCGTTCTTCATTATTGATCAATTATATTATCACAAGATCACGAGTTTCACAGAGATCTACCTCTCTACTGTTGAGCGCCAGAGACTGGGTATGGAGGATTCGAGCACATTGGATTGTCATAGCGCTTGACTCAAGTCAAAGATCAATTTTGGGAGACGCGCGTAACCTGGGCGGACTTCATACTCGGGAGATCTGGGAATAGCGATCACCAGCATCATTAGCATTACCTCCATTTTCCGAGCGCACTCATCCTCACAGGCAGCACCTCATTTCCCCAGCATGGCTATTGTGAATACTTGGAAGATACTCATTGGGGACTTCTATTAGACGAGTTTGTAGTCATATGGGACTGGCCCGATATTACCATTGTGTGCAGATCATGTAATGTTGCTGTCTTGCATCATTGTTCATTGACTACCAGCGCGGTCTGATCTTTGGTGCAAGTTTGTCTGAATGCAGAGTTGTTCTGTCTTAGATCTCGATCGGCTATGCTAAGTTTGTAATCGCATTCCCTGGTGAATAATATTAGATGTGTTCTGAATATTCGCTATTGCTGCAAGCAGTGTTGATATTTCCCGTTGATCTCTCTATAACCATTAATTGGCTATTTAAAGTAAATTTGCATCTTGACGGGAGTCGTGTAGATCGTATTCAATTTGAATTTGGCAACAGTCACCTATGATGATGCGACACTATGCATGAATTCACTCTGTAATTAACAGTATATTCTTGCAAAATAATATAAACCAAGTTGATTGCATCCTGAGAGCATAAGTTTGTGATTTCAAATGTCATTACAATGCATTGTCATTTCCAGTTTTCTGTTAATTTGTGTGTGATCAGATTAAGGCTCCTCACAATGGTATCAGAGCCTCAAGTCCTGCTAGCCTGAGGGAATTTATGCAAACAAGCGAAAGGGAGCAACAACAGGGGAATAGAGGGCAGAGGTAAGAAGAAGATGAAGGAGCACAATAACAAAATCAAATCCTTCATAGAAAAGCAGGATCAAGTTAATCAGACGTTGTTGCAAATGATGCAGATCCTCACTATTGTAATAACCAGCAACAAATCAAGGCCCGACAATGTTGATAAGGACATAGATCTTGTTCAAGAGCAGTATGAGACTGAGGCGTCCGGAATTTTGAACGAATACCAAAGCCTACCAGATGATGCAAAGGCTTGTATTCCCCTTGATGAGTACTTGAGAGCACATGAGTCCTTCTACTCCCGCAAAAAGGGACTTTATGACTACATAAGGCGAAAGAAGAAAGAAGAGGAAGATTCAAAAGCCGCCAAGTAAGAGATTAAAGGGCCGGAGCTAGGAGAATCAATCTTGAAACAAGACGAGCCCCTTGAGGACGTAGAAGTGGAACTTGAAGTAGAGAAGATTTCAGCTATGTATGAGGAGGTCAAAGAAGACATGATGATGATAGATCAGGAAGAAGGATCAGAGTTTCAAGCTGACCGACAAGAAGACACCTCAATGACAACGGATTGTATTGTCCGAGTTGCATCAACCCAAGTCCAAGAACTAAAAGGGAACCCTGTCGTTATGCACGTTGATTACATGAAGGATGGCCAAAGAACCTTTACGCTCCTTTGTTCCAAGGATGATCAGATCATTGATGAAGTTTTGATGAGAGATATTTATCTCATTTCGAGTTTGCATAGCGGTATTCCTCAATGGAACATGCTGGAGGAAGGTGATGACACAGGAATTGGTATGTTTGGTGAGATGCCTCACGAGATGTTGCAGAAGGGCAATGATGCCCAACAGAATGGCGAAGCAGTGACTTTCAGATTGATATGGGATCCGAGTATACAAGTGTGAATTGCTTGAGGACAAGCAATTTTCGGGACTGAAGGACTGTCATGTCCCCAATTTGGGACCTCTCTTCAGTTGGTGGGAAAAAGAGCATTTTTAAATGCTAATTTGAAAATAATATTAAAATAATAATGATACTCAAATTAAATAATAATAATTATATTTAAAAATAATATTAAATAATAATAATAATATAATATTAAATAATTAATAGATAATAAATAATAAATTTAAATTATTGATAAAATAACATTTAAATTTAAATAAAATCTCTGGCCAACCCATTTGATCAATGTCATGGATTACTATATATGTGGATCGAAGGCTCTCTTTCAGATCATGTAAGGAAGACATGGAAATTGACCGCGTAGCGGGTCTCGCCTGGTAGGACGTAGTCTCTGCCAGTGGTGTCGTGTCTTTGTTCACTTCAATCCGTTCTTCATTACTGATTGATTACATTATCACAGGATCACGAGTTTCACTGAGATCTGCCTCTTTACTGTTGAGCGCCGAGACTTGGTGTGGAGGATTTGAGCATCATTGATTTGTCAGCGCTTTGACCAAGTCAAAGATCACCTTGGGAGACGCCACAACTCTGCAGACTTCATACCAGGAGATCTGGGAATAACATCAATCATTAGCATTAACCCATTTTCGAGCGACTATCCTCACAGGCAGCACCTCATTTTAGCGTACATAGAATACTGACTTCATATCACTTCGAGATTCGGGAATAGCTATCACCTCATACTATTAGCATTAACTCCATTGCCCATCTTATTGGTAATCATTTCAGCATGGCTATTGTGAATACCGAAGATACCATTGGGGACTTCAGGCTAGACGGTTGGAGGTCATATGGGACCCGCCCGATATTACTCATTGTGTGCAGATTCATGTACGTTGCCGCCTTTGTGTTCACTGCTCACTGACTACTGCAAAGAGTCTGATCTTTTGCAGTTTGTCTGAACGCAGAGTTGCTCTGTCTTAGATCCCCGATTACAAGTTTGTAATTGTATTCCCCTGGTGAATATTAGACAGAAATTGAATATTCACTATTGCTGCAAGCAAAAGGATATTTCCTCATGATCTCTATAACCACACTGGCTATTAGCAACATGTATCTTGGACAGAGTTGTGTAGAACAGTATTCAATTTAAATTTGAAAACAGTCACTCCTATGATGATGTGACACTATGGCAAAATCATTCTCAGGTCAACAGCATATTCTGCAAAATATAAACAGGTTGATTGCATCCCGAGAAGGCACAAGTCAGATTACAGCTCTATGCATTGTCATTTCCAGTTTTCTGTTAATTTGTGTGTGATCAGATTAAGGCTCCTCACATTGAAGTGGAACGATGAAAAGATATTTTTTCCCAACAATTCCCTGTAGATGGGTTAGCAATGTTACTTTACAGTTAAGATCAATTAGAAGTAGAAATTTGAAGGTATGAATTTGAAAGAAATGGAAACAAAAATCTAGCTTAAACTTTCACAAAAGGGTCTCTTAAAGGTTAAAGTTATTGGAATCTCATTTGACCATCACTTAGATCATCTAGCTTGAATTTTCATTTTCTCAATGAATCATGTCATATAGACCAAAACTCAATTTTCAAAATCGTACATATTTATTTCAACAAAAATTTGTATACCACCTTTACTTTCAGTCTTTACCAATTGTGATGTAGTCCAGGTAACCAAAGGTATCTAAATTCTAATTTTCAGATATTGTTTCTTACTTTCTTATATATTTTTAATAGCCATTCCCCACTGTCCCTTCACGGAATTTGTTTGCTATCCCAGAAACATATCCTCTCTGAAACTCGTAGAATCACAGAATCTAAGCACTTGTAAAATAATAGTCCCTAAAACTCATGAACTACACGTGTAAATAGTCCAAGTTTTGATGTTAAATGCGGTCATTTATGATCATCAAACAATTGATTAGTGTCTCACAGCTGGCAAAGGGGGAAATGTCACCTTAGGTACAAGTTTCAGCATAATAGGCCATTTCAAGAAACATGGAGGATGAAACCTAGAGCCATAAAAGGTAAAAATTCAGGAGTCATCGACATCTGCAGAATGAAGGTACTTGAAATGAACAAGTGTATAGTTCACAATGTTAGGAAAGAAGGACTAAAGCGCTCTTGACTAATGGACAGATTACTCGATATTTACAAATCAAAATTAGGCCAATTAACTCATGAAAACCCTAACCATCCTTAGTGGAGGGGGGGAAAATCACAACGATGAGGACAAAGATTCATATCCCACACGAGAATTGCTGAGGAGCTACCTGCAACATTGCGACCATGAAAATTTGAGCCAAAAAGCCTGTCCACTACACAGCCTGGAAATGGACCCCCCTGCCTATGTCCACGAAAGAGGCAATACTCCCCAAAAAAAGGAAATGGAGCCCATTAATCTCCAGTATTCTACAGAAACAAACATAAACAAAACCCTTGTCTCAAAAAAGGCTACAATTTAATGAAACCCAATTAAGCCCGGAACAGGAAACTTTCAAACAGGTCCGAGCAACTAGAAGATAACTAATAGATACTACTCAAATAACAACCTACCAGTTTTCACAGGCAAAATATATTTTAACGCCCTCCACCCGAATCGTAGATAATTCATAACTGCTTACTGAATACAATCCACGTAAGTTGTAGAAAGAGCATAGCAAACACTGATCCCTTCAAGCAGTAAATAACAGATAAAGGAATCGAAGAGTGGAAGAAAAGAACTAATGGGAATGTAGCTACTTGAACTGACAATTCCAGAAACCAACATAAAATAAAGAGCTAACATAATTACCTATAACTCTCTCAATCAAAATCACAAATAAGCTGTCATTTCCTATGCCCAAAAAAAAAAGAGCCAAAGAAAGAGTTGTGTGGCTTACTTTGCAAACTGGGCAAGAAACCTAATGAAAAATTCTTTCAAATTAGGTCAAAAAATGTTGTAATATGCTAACCTTTTATGGCGATCGAGCATGGCTTCACTAACCCTCAGCTGAGAGTGGCATCACAAGCTAAAACTCTGCCTCTGCAATTTATTTTTGTTGGGGATGGGGTCGACTAAATCATGTACAGAACTGTGGCTAACACGCTAATAATATTAAAAAAGCATCTGGGTCCCCGAACTGTGGAGAATTTAAGGGCTAATGCACCAGAAAAAAAAAAATGGTGGGTGTTAAGGCCCAAAGATGGGGCAGAAGGCAATTTTGGGTTTGAATCTTACAAGCCGAGGATTATTGTATTGACAAGGTTTTAAAATTCAGAGGAATCTGTCATGGGTTATGAAGAGGTCGAAGATCTGCAGTTAGATTCGAACCTCTGTCCAGTTTGCGAGGGGTTTCTCGTGAGAACGAGTGTTTCTAGTCTCTGTCGTCTTTAAGTAATCTCTTTCTAAATATATCTGTGGGAATGAATTATCTATGTAAAGATGTGTTAAGAGATAGAATGTAAGGCATGCCATGCACTCACTCTGCCATTAACTACCGTCTATGGAGGAATGGATATTAACTAAATATTTACCTAGTTCGGTTTTATTGAGGGTCACTTCCACGTCTGCGTTGATTTCACTTTCGGTCACTTTGGTGGGGCTTATGGCACATCGAAAAGAAATTACTAACACCTTAGTGGGTTATGAAGGGTGTGATTTTATGGACACTTCAGCGTTTTTAAATTTCTACCAATTAATTTTTATCTTATATTTATTTATACTTTGAATTGAATATGCAAAATAATAAAATTCATAACATCACTAGCATTTATAAATTTAGAATCTTTAACTTTTAAGCTTAAGCTACACTACAACTCATGGGACAACCCATATTAAAATAATCTTAAAAAAGAGCATTTATTGAATTTTTCAGGAAGCTCCCCTTTAGGACGCTTCCTAATGAAATTGTTGGTTGGAGGATGAAGATGTAAAAGAAAAGGGAATAGAATAAATAAATAAAAGTATCTTACTCAATAAGGTGTAACAAGTCTAAATTAATTTAGAATGATAAATAACTTGTATTCATTTAAAAAAATTTGAAAAAAGGATAAAAATTTATTCATTCAAACAAAGTCTCAGAGTATAGTCAACAAGAAAACAATAAGCCATAGGCACAAAGCCCGGCTGGCCACCAAGAACCAAAGAACGACCACCAACCGAACCAAGACAACCAAAGCCCAATCAAGGACCATGCATATCCTCTTGAACCAAACGGTGTGGCTTATGAGCCCAGTCACAAGGAATCAACTCCCACTCATCCACCTTTTAGTTCTCCCTAAACTCTAGTGCCCACTTAGACAGACAATCAGCCACATTGTTCCATTCCCTAGGAATATGGACAAAGGACACCCTCTCAAGTGAGCTACATAACTGATGAATCTAATGCATAGTAGAATATAATTGCCAGTCCACCCCATCGATGCTCTATCTATTTAACAAGTTAATCACAATTTGTGAATCAGATTCAAAAATGATCTTATGCCATCCAAGAGCATAGGCTTTTTCCTAAGCAACAAGAATAGCTAGAGCTTCAATGAAGTTATTAGTCTGGTACCTTGATACTTGGATAAGAAGAAAATGGTTGCTCCAAAACTATCTCTCCCCAAGCCTCCCACACAACATGACTCAGGTTTCCCTAAGAAGATCCATCAGTATTAATTGTTAACACCCTAGCAAGCGGCAGAGCCCATCTACCTTCATGCTGGATTTTCCTTTTGGGATGACCTCTTCCAATGGAACATGCCTTCCTTGAACTAAGACCATTTAGACCAAGCCCCATAAACACCATAGCCTCCTTAGCATTCAAAGGAGCAGCAACATCACATTTAGTTGAAATAGTCTCTTGAAGCATACCAAAAATACGTTGCCAAACTTGCACAAGCACCAACTTTTTATCTTGAAAAATCCTACGATTCCGCTCCAGCCAAATCTGCTAAAGAATGTATAAAGGCCCAACAAT
>VDFB02151970.1:0-28306 GCA_007258455.2 Sequoia sempervirens | reverse complement strand
ATTTATGTATGTATGTATGTATGTATGTATGTATGTATGTATGTATGTATGTCTGTATGTATGTATCTATGTATGTATCTATGTAAAAGAAAGATTACTTTCTAGAATGAATTTAATACTTACAACTGAATTAGAAAGTACTCTTTCTGAATACAAAATATATCTTTTTATTTTAATTGGGAGTTGATTAGTAGATTATGGAATTGAAAATAAATATAAATACATATACAATATGTAGGAGATACAATTTTAAATTTCGAAAAGAATAGTTATAAAAATCTGACTTAGAGTGATGTATTTTTGTTTTTTTAATTGATACATTGTTGAATATATACATATGTATTCGTGAATGGGAAAGTTTTACTTTTTAAAATGTAAATATATTTTTGATTTGAAAGTATTCCAAATCTGCAATTTTTAGTTTAAACCATTAAAATTAGAAATGAGTTATTGGATACTTTGTAAGCATGTAGAAAAGAGCACATGTGCTTTTAATTTCTTTTATCCATTGGAGTGTACCGGATTGACTGTAATAGCTAATAAAGTAGTGAAATTAAATTAAGTTAAAAAGAAAATTATTATATTTAATATAAAAATAATATTTAATATATTCTTTTGAAGAAAAATATTCTAAGTATGAGATTCATATAGGAGGACAAAATTAAAGAATTGAATATGGAATTTGAGATATTTTATAACACTTGATCTATATAAATGTAGATTGCAACTAATTTGTGCATATTAGGTATTGTGAATCAATTGGAAATTTTATAAAAAGATAAATAAATGTTGAATCATACCTTACCTTATTAAAGTTTAGGTTCAATGATGAAAATATTATCATGCATCATGGTTTATCATGTACGTACAGAGAAATTAGGAATTCCCTCACTTAGTTGATCTTGAGATTTATTTGCATAAGAATGTATACTCATATATTCACTAACTTATATATGTATTCACATACATACATGAGATATACCTTCTTAACTCTTTTACAATACTATTCTCTTATTGTTGAAACTTCTTTGAATCAATGAAGTAAGCATTCTTGTTATAATTGCATAGGCATGTGTGCATTCTAGTAGCGTTGGGATTACTTTCATAAAGCTTTATGTGATTGGCTTATGATTTTCAGTGTACTTGTATGATATTTGAGAGGTCATTGGAGGTAGAATTGTCTCATTTGCAAATACTTGGGAGTAATTCATGATAGTGTTGACATTTCCATAATTTCATATGCAAGGATGATGCATTGGTGAAACTTGAAAAAGTATCTTGTAACTACATGCAGGACAGTGGGCTATTTATATGTTAAGATTCTAGTTCTTATGAATATTAGGATAGGAAATGTGGAAGTGTTAAGAAGATAACTATTATGTATAGGAACTATGTGATCCTTTGTAGTTGTTTGCTTTATTATTCAGAAATGTGTATGGAAGTTGTAAATGGTCATGTCAGGGAGACGGTAGGATCATTGCCAAAGAGGCATCTTGTAACCATTGAGATTTTGTAGTCAATAAGGCTCTACTAGTGAGGCATTTCATTAAGCCAGTGAGGAACTTTTACGAGTGGTTTTTCATCCCTATGAGGGTTTTCCCCTCATGAAAATCTCTGTGTTATGGTTATTTGTGGTTGCATTTATGATCTCGCTATTTCCTTAATTTTCATGACAGTATTTGAATTTACATGTATTGTTGGGATGATAATTCTTGTGTAAGCCTACATGGCTAAATCTACTGAAGGCACGACCTTGTTTTGATATACTTTGATTCATTGATGTATGTTATTCCATTTGAATATAATGATGAAAGTAATTTAATTGTTCCTCTTATTCCGCACCTTTTTATAATTATTTTATTCTATTAAATTATTTTGGAAACTGAAAGATATAATTAGTAAATGTGTTTTCCAGATCTTACACTACAAGGGTTGCTATAGAAAACTTACATGGATAGTTTTTCCAACTGCAAGAGTAGAAAGAGAAGATAATCAAACAGTAAAATAAGTTGTGAGATCTGGTAAGTACAAGGCTTACCTCTTTAACCAGTGTTGTTGCAATTGTAGATAAGTTAGTGCAGAAGAGCTTGGTACCTAGTTCACCATAAGAAGGAGAGGTCCTCCTTTTACAATTTGAGAGCTAGAGAAGTATGCTCATTTTTTCCCAAAGAGATTGGGATGTTGGTAAGAAGGATTGGGAGGCACACCTTTCCAAGTTGAAGGTTCTTCCCTTCGCCAGTTGATTTTATGAACATTGTTTTTATGCATTTTTAGATTCTTTGTATATATGTGGATGTATCAGAGTTTATGGCAATACAGTTTTTGATCATTTTTTATGGATAATCTTGTAAGGGGGAGTTATTCTCATATGCATATATGTATATATTTACAAAGAGGGAGAATAGTTGAGATAGTTTGCCTTGTTTTGACATTGAGAGCCCTTTGTTGTTGATGTCAAATGGGGGGAAGTATGGAGAAGCTTGAAGATTGGAAGAACATGTTACCATCAATGACAAAGGGGAGATTTTTGGAATTTTTCTTGTCATTGATGAAGATGGAGTCTGTTGGAAGATATGTAGATATGTGGGAGATTGTTGGAAGGATTGTTAGAAGGGTTGTGAGAAGAAAACTGGTAGATGATGCAGGTGATACCACTATAATATTGGGGAAATTATTGTGATGCCACTAACAGTGTTGTCATTGATGTCAATATTGTTTGTGATATCTACATTGATGTTTGATGTGCATAGGTGCAGCTTTGTTGGTCCGATGAAGATGAAGTATTTTGTAGAATTTTTTAAGTCCCAGAGCATAGTTCTGAGTGCACAATGAACTAGTTTTGAGGTCCACATTGTTCCATGATGAAGAATTTAGTTATTCAATTCTAAGGTAATTTTGGTACTTGTTAGAGGATTTAGAATCCAAAGTTTCACATATCGAAGCCCTTCATACATGAAGATAGAAGTGATAGAGTATCACTCTGGATATGGCATAATCATTGTGGTGGTGTACATGTTTAGAATGCTCTGCATTCCACCGTAGATGATTGTTTGGCTATGTAGTTTTGTGGGAGTGCTTACAGGTGTTTGAAGTATGTTGGGTCCAAGTGGCACGTGTTTTTGAGGCTCATGTGTTGAGATGTGGATGACCAGTTGGTTCATCTCTTTGTTGCTTCACAAATAAGGCTGACCTAAAGGTTTGTGGTCATGTAGAGTTAAAGGAAGCTTTGATTAGACTTATGGATGCTATTATAGGTCCCTACCAACCTATTTTTTTGTGTTGTAAGTTTTTCTTTATGTTGTGAAGCCTGTATGATATAGTTTTGAGTCGACAAGATGATGTATTGCATGATACATGTTTGGTGTGACTTAATTTATGTTTTGGTTGGTTGTGATATTTATATAAGGTTGATTCCTTGTGTGAGTGTGTGAGTGAATGCAAAAAAATTAAGTGCATGAGTTTCAGAGCAGAGAAGTGTGAACTGAGTTTAAGGAGAAGAATGAAGTATGTTAAATCAATATTTTGAGCTTTAGTGGAATTGTATCTCCAACACTGGTCAAATGCAATATTAGCAGTTCAAAATTGGTTGTGAGCCACCCCTTTCTTCTATCTCTTTTCTATTCTAGGTAGTGAGCCACCGACAATGAGCCTTTCTTTTTTTGGACAGTGAGTCCTAGATAGTGAGTTCACCAATTGTATCAAACTTTGTAATCGACTACAATATTTATATTGTGAGCTAATCTTCACCATCATTTTTCCCTTCCTAGTTTTTCCATGTAAATCTGGTGTTCCTGTGTTCTTTGGTGTGATGCATGCTTTCTATATTCCTTTCCATTACTACAAGTTTATATGATGCATTGAATGAATGTTTAAATTAATTAGAATACTGATTCAACCCCCTCTTAGTATTTCGGGTGTTCAACAATATGGAGATAGAGATGGAGAGGGAAAGAGATATATATAAATAGATAGGGAGGAAGGGAGAGAGGGAGAGAAATAGAGAGAGGATAGAGAAGTAGCGAGATATAGAAAGAGTGCTACACCCTTAATATTAGTGTATATTAGGTTGTGAATAGTTGAATTGTGGCCATATTAACTCTTAATTAAGTCATGTTATCATTATTATATTATTATTTGGCTATTTAGGTTAGCTTAGGGATTATATAGGGTTATCTAAGTCATCCTGGGTGATATCCTAGGCATAAATAGGTATATATAGGAGGTTGTGAGTCTTATATCATTATCATATTATGAATTGTGTTCTCATTGTAGATATTTGGAGGTTTTTTCCCTCGAAGTGGATTAAGAGGTCGACCCATTGAAGTGGAATATTATTATCCAATATTTGCAACCTATTTTAGATTATATTCTTCTTGTGTAAGTTATTTCATTAGAGGTGGTATTAGAGCATGATCTTGGCACCATTACAACAATACATTTTTTTTCAATTTTTGAGGTCATTTTTTGAAACCCATATCTCCTATATTTTGGAATTTTATTATTATTATTAAAGGGTTTTTGAAGGATATACTAAAAGAGCTACAGTCCAAATTTTAGAGGAATTGGAGTAGAATTGAGAGATTTATTACAAAATTAGGGTTTCTATCCAATTTATTTGGAAAGTGTGTATCTCCCAAATCTTTTAGAATTGGTTCCTCATTTTTGGTAGGTGTTGGAAGAAATAATAGAGGAGCCTAAATTCTAAATTTAAGAGAATTGGAAGTAGAAATAAGTCATTTATTAGAAAATTAGGGTTTCTAAAAAATCCGCTCTCAAGGCTGCAAATCACCTAATTTTTGGGAGATTTTTCTCTTGGAGTGTGACCTAAGCATCGATAAGTTACAATAAAAATTTCATATTATTTTGAATTTATTTATGTGAGTTATTGCAAAAAAAAATTACCATCATGAAAGGGCCTGCAATAAGAGGCAAAAAGAATGTTACCACACTAGAGAAATCTTTAGAGAATGATGAGGTAGAATGTTACACCCCATTGTGCTAGTAATTCTTTAAATATGTGTATTTATGCTTTGTGTATTTCGAAAATACAATAAATGAATATTTGATTCAAATGAAGTTATGAAATGATTTTGTTTATGAAATATATGATGCAAAAGGTTTTAATTGATTCAAATAACTACATTTTTGAACCGTTGATTTTTGGGTCATCCTATGGACAACTCTAGCTCTTCTAGGGTTTTTCACCTAAAAGGAGAGAGATAGGACCCAAAAATGCTAAGGGTTCATTCAAATTATGTTATGTATGATGTTTTCTAAACTAAATGCAATTGAGTGATCTAAATGAATGAATTTGAATGCAAAACTTAGATTTAAACTATGTTTGAAAACATGTTGTGATATGCAAACAATGAACTAAATGAAGAAATAATGCAAAAGAAAGAAATGAGATGAAATAGAGTGCACCTGGGCAATGTTTGATGAATCTAGAAAGTTGTGGATGTTGACTGAAATCACTGAAATTTCATAGTGGGACTCGTTCGCTTAGGGTGGAAAATTAGTCCTCCTACTGGTGAAAAAGTGTTGGAAACTGGTTTTTGACTGTCAGGATCCGAAATCTGACAAAATTCATATTTTCAATCCTAAGGTGGGACTCATTCGCCATTGGTGGTGAATCACTCCTCTCCCAAATTTTTAAAAAATCAAGAGACAACTCTGCAACACCAGATCTAGAAATCTCTAATTGTCAGGTTGCCGAAGTCAATTCTGTAGGAAACGAACAAAAAACCTTCTCCAAGCTTGAAATATGAATGAGCTGACTTGAAGCACCTAGTTGACTTGTTTATCAATCTTCAACACCAAAAAGCTTGTTAAATCTACATACCTAGGTCTAAAAACACACATGCAATAGGGGGAAAATGGTTGAGGGTTAGCAAATAGGGGTTTTCCTTGGTCAAACCCCACTTTTGGTAATCAAACCCTTAATGAAACAATGAAATGAAAGAGGATGATAAACTAATAACATGCAATTGCTATCAACTTACCAAACCCTTGATAATGTAAATTTGAAATAATGTCAAGGGATGCTCCAAAGTGCTTGAATTGATGTTGTAGAATGCTTGAATGCTTGAATTCTTGAATATGATGCGTGAATGTTGGAGAATTGTAGGGGATCTAAAATGAGGTGAAAATCACATATTTATACACACTTGTGCCTTAGTTAACCGTTCATACCTCATCACAGGCTGACATCAAGTGATTTTGAATAAAAACCCGAAAGGAAATTTTAAAAAAATTGAATTTGGAGCCAAGGGGGACTCATTCGCCACCCATGGCGAATGGGTCCCACCTAGGACCTAAAAATGGGTTTAAGGAAATATGTTGCATTTAATGTTGTTTATCGGGCTTACATTCAAAAATACACTTAATTAAGACATATGAGGGCATAAAGGGGTCAAATAAAGCATAAGAAAGGGATAAATAGTGAAGATGTGCTTAGAAAAGTGTGAAATCTTGTTACAAGACTTTACAACACTTCAAAATAGGACTTTTTTAGTGATGAAAAGATGATTTTAAGGTGAATTACAATAAATAGAATCTAGAAGAATGTAGAAATGTCTTACAACACTTCACAACACCTTCACAAGACGTCGTTATTTGAATTTTAGTACCTAAATATGCATGTTCAAGCCATGTTACAATATACAATCAAAGCAAAATAGATCAAATACCATGAAACAAGACCTAAAAGGCCATGAAAATGACAAGGGGTCATTTTTCTATGACACAATTTTCTATGTACTAAGTTGGATGCAAGTGCAAATTCAATCTTTTAGAAGAGAGGGCAAGTATCACTCAGGAAGGAGTATTGGTTGGATAACCCCAAAAATAAGCCTAATTGAGTTTTCACACAAGGTGAAGCCACAATAGTGGTTTACAATTTGATGGAGGAAGGAAAACTGAGAAAAAATGACCCCATGGCAAAAAAATTGGTTTTAGGGGTTCGAATGAACCTACAAGTTTGACCGAACCAAAAAGGGATTCGACTGAACTAGGGTTCAAGCGAACCCATTAATTACTAGGCCCACATTTCCTGCACAAAAATAAAAATAAAAATGCATGTTGAAGGGGGTTCGAATGAACCCCCCTTATTCCTCATTCTCCCCTGAAACACAAAAAAAACTTAAATTTTTACCCTTTGAAGCTCGAGTTGAGGATGAAAATGAAGGACTCTTCACAAACCCAACTGGAATTAGGTAGTCCTCAGAACGAGCTATCCAATGAATATAATTTTAATATGTTTTGGTTTTATTATGTATTTGTTTTTTTAGTTTTATTAAACATAGGTTTTTCATTGAAAATGAAGGTCTATGTTCTGCACATGTGGAAAAATAACAGATTATCAATTTTTTTTTTTGAAAAATATGAGTGCACCAGATATTGAAGTCCTTGATCCAACAAAAAAAATTTGAATTTCGATATATACAAAAAAAGTTACGTGTTATACGGTCGCGCTATGTCTGAATTGTAATTGGTTTGACTTCAAAACTTGATTAAAGAAAAAATATTCAATAAAAAAATATCTAACCAAGTGGAAGCACTAGATATCGGAGTTACACATCTAAATTCGAAAGAATTAGAATTTTATCCCTCATGGAAGAAAAGTTATACATTATACGGTGTGCGTCACTTTTTTAAAATGTTGTTTTCTGAAAAAACCCAGTTTTCGTGGGAGATGGAAAAAGAAGTGCAATTTGATTCTAAAAATTTTGAAAAAAATATTTTTAGAATCTACAGACAAAATGTGACGAGACTCTAGTTTGCATCATCTTCAAATTCCTCACAGTTTAGCCGCTATAGGTGCCCGAATGTGAAGATTTAGTTAAAAATAATAATTTTAGTGTCCAGTTTGGCCAAAAATTATAAACCACTATTGTGGGATAACCCCACACTCACTTCTGAGTTTATTCAAGTCTAGTCAATAGCCTAGAAATGGTAAGTTACCTTAGTCTTGTTTGTGGAAAAACTAGGAGAATTTATGGTTTTGTTCGAGATCATTCTTGATTTAGTTGTGTTTGAGTTTCTATCTATTGTGAGTTCTTCTTAAAGTATTTGCATTTGATCAATGCGATATATACATTGAATGTGTATATACATATACATGTACATGTCTACAATGAACTCATGCACATGTGTAAGTACATACATGAGTATACAAAGATAGATGTATCAATGTATGCTTATGGACGAAATACCCATATGCATGGGAATGTTGAAGAAACAAGTATATATATATAGTTCAATCGACATTCCTGGATTATATGTATGGATGCTATGTTAAATAGATATACAATATATGTATACATATATATATGTATTGATATACACATATGTATCGACATAATGGAAAAATTCATACAAGTGTATTAATACATATATAGATATACATATGTACATATGTATATATATTTATACATATGCGTTATTTTATATGAAAGAATACATGTATATGCATTTCAAATATCGAAGGATGCATACTATAATTGTGTAAGTTGATATATTTGTATAAATATATAACATATATATATATATATATATACATATATATACATAATAACATATAATGTTATTATTATATATGTGTATATATACATGTATATCATATATATAATATATATGTACTATAATTATAAATATAGATAGCACTGTTATATAAATTGATAGCGTTGATATATATATTGATAGCGTTGTTTATACAATAAAGTGCATGGAATAAGAAACACATTTCATTCATATTTGAAATGAAGCACACAAAATTATATGCAAGTGATAAAAGATTAAAAATGCTATTAATAAGTGGGCAACACCATATTATGTGCGCAATATTATGAGCCAAGTTAATACGTGATATTTGAGGGTTGACCAAGTCAACACAGGAAATAATACCAATCTACAACACATCAATAAACTTTGACTAAGTCTTTGAAACTTTAAACAAACCAAGGGAATAGGGAACATGGTGTTTTAGTGGCACCAAACTGAGAAGACATGAACTATGTAGAAGTCTTTGCTTGCAATAAGAATTACAAATGTGTGGCAATGAGAATGTATGAAATAGTCAAAACATAGAGCTGGCTAAATAGGTCAATCTGTAGGAGACCATCACCTTGCATTTTACTGATCATTCTTGCTATCTAATGGAATAAGGTGACTCATTCTCTGTTGGATATGTGTTTCCTTTACACTATTTTCTACCGCCACCTTTTGTTAACTTTGTTGAGTCGAGCTATAAGATGTTAGTTTTGCTACCTTATTTCCATCCTTTTGTTGCTAATTATTTAGTATAAATAGATGATACTTTCACCTCATTTGGGACACATTCTTGCTATCATAATTCTGATTTTTCTAAGTGTTGCTCTGTTGCAAAATTAAGCTGAGAGATTGAGAGATTTTGGTGAGAGTTTAGTGAAGTTTTTAGAAAGTTATCCTTGCGGGATTTAGACAAGGGAGGAATTTGCAAATTGTTTGGTGGCTATGCTAGGATACCTTACTTCTCAATTGGAACTATTTGAGTATAGGCATGTTAGTTCTCTTCTTTTCTATTTTGTTTTAAGTTGAAAGATTGCTTGTTTTCTTATGAGTGTTGATTGAATTTGATTAAAAATAGGAAAATTAATGTCTTTGTGTTTACTATACCCCTATATGGGAATTACCTTAGCATACTACATATGAAGGAAAGGAATGTTTGTGTTCTTTACTATAGGCTATGTGTAACTCATGCTTAAATAGTCATAGTTGTTTATAAGAGAGTGAGTGAAGATTGTTTTATGTTTAAGTATAAGTTACCTTAGTGTAATGATAAGAAGAGCGAATAGGTTGTTCCTGAGGTTAAAGATTACCTAATGAATGGAATTTCCTATGCATAGGATATGTATGGTCTTAACTAATCAAGATAGGGAGGTGTGTGAATGATAATGACTCTCACTCAAAGTAACTGGGTGATGAATTCTTTGGCCAAAGTATAAGTTGCCACTGTTTACATTGTTAGTTCATTGTGATCGAATTAGACATTCTAGTCCAAGATTTTCATACCCGTAGGTAGAAGCTATAGTATGACTAAGTTCTAGTTTGTAGGACACAACACTAAACTCGGGGATGGCTAGAATTATGGGGTTTTCCAACCAATCTCTTCGTCGAAGGGTAGGGCCATCTTACCTGATAGGTAGATCTGCGGGGAACCACAGTAAGTTCATGGTTGGCGAAAAAGTGATTGAGTGATGCTTCTCCTCATCATCTAGCAACTAAATATTTAAAGGTGATGGACAACTTGGATCATATATGTTTCTATTGTTGGAAGCTCAGAAGAGCTATGTACATACTTTATATCTGCTTGTATGAAATATGTAATCCTGAATGTTGTACTAGATTTTATTCTATATGAAATCAATATTTGTGAAATTACAGTTGAATGCAATGGAAGTTTGAAATATTGTTTATTTCTTATGTGCATGTAATTAACATTTAGAAAGAAAAAATTATTGCTATGTTATGACATCATGGTTGATTCACTTGTGGGTTAAAAAATTAGGAAATTTTTTTAGTAGAACATTGGGCATGCTACATAGAAATTGAGGATTTTAACCCCAAAGATGAAATAAACAAAGTCAAGAGTGATATTTTATCATTAGAGAAGAAGATGACTAAAGAAATGAGGGAATTGAAATCACTTATTCGGGGTATGAAATATAAAGGTGAAGATTCACCTAGTAAGGTGGAAGATAATGCTTTTTTTGGACATGAATTCCTTGGACTCGACTCTAATTTCAAGAAGGGTCCTTCCTTTAATAATAATATGCTAGGAAAATTCATACCCAAGTTAGATATGAGAAACTTTGATGGCAAGGATCCAACCAATTGGTTATGCTAAATGGAGCAATTCTTTGATATTCATCATGTTCCTAGCCAACAAAAGGTGGCTATGGCATCATTATACCTAGAACCAAATCAATTTATTTGGTACCATTGGTTATGTGATGAGAAGAGAAAGAAGGGTTGTGTGGTCACATGGCAAAATTTTTAAGAGGAACTTGCTACCCATTATGGAGATAAATTTATGGATAGCTACTTTTGCCAACTCACTAAATTAAAGCAAACATGCATGGTCAAGGATTATATTTGGAAATTTTAAGCCCTTTCTCTAAGAGAATGCGACAAAAGAAATTTTGAAGGAACTATTTGTAGGTGGTTTGAAGGATCACATAAAATATGAAGTATGACTATTTCAATTGCACTCCTTATCACAAGCAAGTAATTTCAAGACAAGTTGAGGAGAAGTATTTGATTCCTAGTAAACAAGGGGATAATGAGATAGGAGAGAAAGGATACTCAACACCTTCTCTTCTTCAACCTTCTAGGCTAATTCCACAACAAATTGAGGAGAAGAGAGCAAAAGGGTTTTGTTTCAATTGTGATAGCAAATATAGTCCAGGACATAAATGTAGTGAAAAGAAATGATTCTATATTGAAGGTCTGAGTGAGGAAGAAGAAGAGGAACCAAATTAGAGGATATTAGGGAGTCATATGAGGAATCACATGAGGATAAAAGCACAAACCTGTGTCACACTTTATAAAGGAATCGACCAACAACAAATTTTTTTTTGAACTTCGACCACATAAAAGTGGTTTTTATCTTTTGAATTTCAAAATGATGTAAACTAATGAAATGTAAAAATATTGATGAAGTTTATTCCTGTAATTTTTTAGATTTTTTTAAAATTGTTTTGATTTTTTTTTATCAATTTAAGAGTAGATTTTGGAATGCTGAAAATTTCAGGAAAAAGTGACTTTCACTTAACGTCAAGAAAATAATAGAAAAAAAATTCACTTTCCCCTAATTTTTTTTCCAAATAAGTAACTTCAATATCTAGTGCATGGAATTTTTTTTTGAAATTTTAATGTACATTTTTCTCATAATAACATTTTAAAGTCAAACTAGTCATAATTTTATAGTTTTCATTTGATGTCAACTGTTGTCTACTTTTTAAATGATTTTCAAAAAAAAAATTATACTCTTTTGAAGAGGATTTTCTCCTCTAGTGCACCATATGTTTTTCAAAAAATTTAACATGTTTTACTATTTTTCTTTTAATTTCTAATTAGCCTCTTTTTTAGCTTTAACAACCTACTTGCATTATTTTTTTAAAAAAATATATTAAAATTAATCAAAGTATATAAAAAATTGCATATTTGGATTCACCACTCCAAGCTCTACAAAAGGGTATTTTTCTTTTTTCTTTTTTAAATATTTTGATTAAAGAAAAACTTAGTTGAAGTTGATAGTTTTAGAAAATTATGAAAAAAGCTAAGTTAGTTGCTAACTAGGATGCCACATAGATATTTTCGGTAGAAAGGGTTTCAACCGAAACCCTTTCTATCGAAGCCATGCACATAAAATAAGCCAATTTCAAAGCAGGAAAGGGAAAAATTTAAATTTTTTGGATTCAGGCGAAACACATTCGACTAAAAATTTGTGTGCCACATATAGGCCATGTGGTTTCAGTCAAAACCTATGCGCCCGAAAATTTTCTAGCTGAAAATGTTTCGCTTAGAACTATTTAGTTGGCTGAAAGTGTGAGACAACTTTCTGCTTTTACCCATGATTCTAAACCAATCATTTTTTGTCATGCATTCTTAGGTTTTAGCACCCCACAAACTTTGAAGGTAGTGGGTTTCTTAAGGAGGAAAAAAGTAACAGTGTTGATCGACTTGGATAGTACTCATAATTTCATCAACAAAAAGTTGGCTACTCATCTAAATTGCTTTATATA
Source organism: Sequoia sempervirens (assembly GCA_007258455.2). Taxonomy (NCBI): domain Eukaryota; kingdom Viridiplantae; phylum Streptophyta; class Pinopsida; order Cupressales; family Cupressaceae; genus Sequoia; species Sequoia sempervirens. The sequence goes on along the minus strand of VDFB02151970.1, from coordinate 15,521 downwards.
TCCAAATCCAGAGTTTTAGGTCTTGACTGTAGATTGTGGTATTGTTAGTTGTTTGAAAAAATGCTAGAGCATTAAATTATCCATGGGAGATTATCACCTTGATAGTCCAATGTATGCTATCTCCATGGGTGCAATAGATATTGTTTTGGGAGTACAATGACTTACTACTTTGGGAACAATTAAGATAAACTTCCAAGAACTGTTCATGAGATTTCAATAAGAAGGAAAGAAAGTAGATCTAAGAGGGTTGAAGGAAAAGTCCCCACAAATGGTAAGCTCTCATCAAATGCAAAAGTTGATTGAGAAATGAGTTGATGGATTTGTGGCCCAATTATGTTCATTATAAGTCTACTAATCTGATGCTCCCACCCATCTAAATTTACAAGAAATCATTAATTTTCACTTAGTGGTTTTTGACGATATTCCTAAACGACCTCCTCCTAAGAGGGATCATGATCATACCATAAAACTAGTTCCAAGAAGCCGACCACCAAAAACAAAGATACATCCAAATTTTCATGTCTCTTTTTTAAAGAACGTAATTGGGCATAATATCCCCATGCAAGAAATATTACTAAAGCTTGATGAAGACAAAAAAATCATATTGGAACTACAGTTCAATTCTCAAACACGCCCAAAGAAGCTAAGGACTAGAAAACTCATTGAGTATCTCATCTAAGGGAAGAATTTACCATTTGAAGATGCCACATGGGAGGACAAGGAGTTTATTTAGAAGAATCCACACTTGATTAATATTAAGGACAATGCTTCTTTGAAGCAGGGGGCATTTTATGCCCTTAATATTAGTGCATATCAGGTTATGAATAGTCAACTTGTGGCTATCTTAACTCCTAATTAAGTTATGTTATCATTATTATATTATTATTTAGTTAGCTAGGTTAGCCTAGGGCTTATATAGGGCTATTTAAGTTAGCTTGCGTAATATCCTAAGCATAAATAGGTATATATAGGAGGTTGTGAGACTTATATCATCATATTGTGAATTGTGTTCTCATTGGAGATATTTGGATATTTCCCCCTCGAAGTGTATTAGGAGGTTTCCCCCTCAAAGTGGCATATTGTTATCAAGTATTTGCAACATATTTCAAATTATATCCTTCTTGTGCAAATTATTTCATTACAAAGAGGGAGTGACAAGGAGAGAGGGAGAGATAGAGAGATACATATATTGAGAAAGATAAGGGAAGAGAGAGATGTAGGAAGAGGTAAGGAGATAGAGACAAGGGAGAGAGATATAGAGGAAGATAGAGATATATATAGAGATGGAGATGGAGATGAGGATTACTACATAGAGAGGGAAAGAGAGGGGAAGATGGAAGGAGACAAGAAGAGGGAAAGGAAGAAATAGAGAAAGAAAGAAGGAGAGACAAAGAGAGAGAATGGGGAGGGGGAGATGAATGGATAGAAAGGTAGAGATATGAAGTCATATATAGAGAGAGGTAGAGAGAGATAAAGAGGAAGAGAGGGGGAGAGAGAGGGAGTGAGGGGGAGACAAATAGGTATAACAAAAGAGAGTAAAGGAGAGAGATAGGGAGAGGAAAAGAGATAAGGGGGAAAAAAGAAATATAGAAGGAAAAACAAATATAGAGAGAAATAAGGGATGGAGGAAGAGAGATTGATGTTGCAAGGTGTGTGCCCTTGGTCTCCTTGTGTTGTGTAGCGTAACGCTCGGTCGTGACATGGCTTAATCACCTCTTGTGGATTCATTAACTTTGGTGGTTGTATCGAGCATTAATAGGTCGATCTTTTGGTGCAACGACAACCATTTGTGCAACAATTGGTATTAGAGTCTGGGTCATAGGTTCAAACCCCTCACTTGCGCGAGGGGAGGGATTGTTGCAAGGTGTGTGCCCTTGGTCTCTTTGTGTTGTACATCGTAGCACTAGATTTTGTGGCATGGCATAACTGCCTCCCGTGGATTCATTACTATGGCAGTTGTATTGAGCATTAACAGGTCAATCTTTTGGTGAAATGACAACCGTTTGTGCAACAATTGAGAGACAATGAGAAACATAGAGATAAAGGAGACAAAGATATAAAAATATCTCTTTGTTCCCATCTCTCTCTCTCTATATATATTTCCCTATCTCTACCTCTCTATAGACATATCCTCCTTTCTTTCTTTTCTCCCTTTGTCTCTCTATATCTTATCTTTATCTCCCTCTCCCTTCTCTCTTCCTCTCTTTTCTCTTTTTCTATTTTCCTCCTTAACTGTGCAATGGGTACACTGAAGACCTGTCTTAAAGGTGAATTATCATATCCTTAATCAAATGGCATGCTACCCTAAGCATAACTCCCTAGGGATGCATATTATCCTTGAATTGTTGGCACAAAATGACTGCTCAAAAGTTAGTTTCTCTCTAACTTTTAATTTAGATTTTTTAGTTTTAAATTTATTTTATTATATAAATTAAAATAAAAATTCAAAATATAATTACTACAATAATTAAAATTTTAATAAGATAATTAATTATGAATTAAATTAATTCTAATAATTAATTTTTTTTTGTAATTTAATAAGAAACATATGTATAAGAGTAAATTTGCACCCCATGTGCAAATCCCTTTTTTGCCTTTATCCACCTTAGAAAACCAAGTTCAGAGGCTTAATTCCACCTAAGCACGTTGCTTGCATCCCACTTGGTGCCTGTTTTGAGTGTCAGTGGAGGTGTTTTTGTCGGAGACACCCACGCGACACGCAGATGTCCGCGTGATGCGCTTACGTCCTAGGCAGATTCCTGCGGCTGAACCTGCAGAGGCATTACTCTTCTCATTGGAGGTGAAGTTGTAACACCCCCTTCGGCAGACCGACTCGAATACGATCGTTTTTCTCCACACCTTCTTCAAATTCATTCTTCCAACTTGCATTCCAACTCTTCACAACTTCAAGCTTCCATTCTCACACTCTCACATTCACTTTCAAGCATTTCAAGCATTCCATTGCAGCCAAAGCAATGCTCCATCACTTCGGTAGAGCAAGTTTGGGACTATGCCATTGCATCAAAGGCTTGAGTACTCTCATAATCTCCCCCAAATAGCCTTGAGTGCTCTTGGTGGAGGTGGTAAGCTTCCCTCTTCTCTCCTCTATAACTTGGTTGAGTAGCATAGCACTGTTTTGTAGTGGTTCTTTGCTTTTTACTACATTATTTCCTTTATATCGTTTCCTTAGCTATTCATGGAGGTGGAAACACATAAACGGGGGTCTGACTGAGGCAAGCCTCTATACAGCCACCCAATATTTTCCTCTCTTGTTGTGTGTAGGAGTACATGCTTATCAAGGGATTAGCTGGCGAATGAATTCCTTGGTGAGATTCTCCTTATTCTCTTCACTCTTGCATATTTGTTTTATAATATTAGAGAGTATTTCATTTACTTAATCACATCATTTTGTCCCTTTAGTTAATTAGTTGGGTTGTTAGCTAGTTTTATTAGTTTGACCTCGTCTTCATTGTTTCCTGGTCGTACGAACGCCAACTCACTTTTGAGACGCCAACACGCTGCGCTATCGTCCAAAGACCGTGCTTTCATCCTCAAACAGAGAGCTTCCTGAGGCATAGTGTTAGACCTAAAAATCAGCTCGCCTAGCCCTTTCCTGTGTTTCAGGTCTGCAAAGTAACTGAGAGGCCTCGAGGTCCTTGTTACTCTCGCCTCACATTTCCAAACATTAAACTTAGCTGAGGTAAGTTAGGGTAGCCTCTTGCATCTTGACCCTCCATGACCTGGGGTCTTGCATGCGGTGATCCCCCTCTCTTACATTTTTGGTGAACCCGACGTGAACCAACGTTCATTCATCCATTGGTTTTAAGATCTCTCTCGTGTACTTTGTGACAGTTGTGTTCCTGAGTGTTGTGAAATTTTATGAGCAACACAAACCAGTCCACAGCTTTTGGGTATATTTTTAGGAGAAGTATATGACACCTCTCGATGGAAAAGGACAAAGGTCTCGATTGGTCTCTTTACGGGTCTCTTCTCTGCTCCCACCGTTAGTTTGGCTGTGCAAGAGCAGTTGTCAAGGAACAAGATGGGATTTGCTGACGAAACTGATCACGTTCCCACTCCCCTTGCGTCTCCCACGCCATCACCAGTGGATAAGGACAAGGCTATTCGAATCCTTGCAGAATATGTTGCTACCCTCACTAAGGGATTAGGCAACTTAGAGAACCACTTGGAAAGAAACCCGAAGATGGCTAGAGCCACTCAGGTTGTCAGTGAATTAAAACATACGATGAGTAAATATCGAATAGGCATTGAACTTTTGACTAGCCTCCTTGGCCTTTCCGAAGCATGTGCTCCTTCAAACAACCCTAGCTTCACATGAGGGGTCACTTTCGAAGAGTGTGAAGGACAGTTAGGAGTATCAATGCCTCCCACATCCTATTAGGGTTTGAGATGGCAGATATCTAACAATTAAATATAGATTTAATTAATCAACAGAGAAACTAAAACATACACAGAATAAATCATAACACAAAGAATTTAACGTGGTTCACCCAATCCGGGCTACATCCACCAAACTGCAACCATCCAATACTTTTATTATCCATTGTCAAACCTATTACAATCTTGCGAATAATCGTATTTTTCATCATACTATAATACCCATCCGAACCCCCTTTTTAACAAGCTTAGAAGCTTCCAAATTTTTGGGTTCTACAAAACTGAATTTTTCCTTTTTCGTTGATTTTTCCCTTTTTCGGTCATGACGCGAAAAAGTAGGAAGAAAATTTTTCTCGGGGCCTGCCGCCCCCGAACCCCTGCTCGGGGCCCGGCCCAGCCTCGGACCCCAGCAAGGATAGGGGTCAGGGTGTACAATATACCATGGGCTATACAGTATAGCATGATCAATCTTCACATACCAACAATCTCCCACTTGGAGACTGATCCTGGACAACACTGCTGCAATTACAGCTCCCGCTAGAAATAAGTACCTTGGACCCTGCTGCTCTGTTATACTTGAATTCAACCTTGAAGGCCAACTGAAGCTGAAGAGGAGCTCATCTTCTCCCTTGTCACCACCTTCGTAAACATATCCGCTGGATTGACATCTATATGTATCTTGTCCAGCTTAACATGTCCATCTTCCAACACTGACCGAATGAAATGATATCTCAACTGGATGTGTTTTGTTTTAGAATGCAGAGCAGAATTCTTTGCAAGATGTATAACACTCTGGCTGTTTGTAAACAAGTAATTTCCAGCCTGTTGCTTTCCAAACTCATCCTGAAAAGTTGCAGCCATATCATCTCCTTTGTCGCCTCTGTTGTAGCAACATACTCTACCTCTGTGGTGGATAAAGCAACCACCTTCTGCAATCGAGAAATCCAACTCACAGTTGTCCCACCAACTGTAAATACATAACCTGTGGTACTTCGCCTGGTATCTATATCCCCTGCCAAATCTGAGTCAACATAGCCTTTAAATTAGTATTAGAGCCCCCAAAACATAAACAATTATTGGATGTACCCTCAAGTCCTCGAGAATCCATTTAATGCATTCCAATGCTCAACCCGATGACTCAACACCAAGCACAACTCCTACAACATGTGCAATATCCGGTCTCGTGCATACCATGTCGTACATTAAACTGCCTACATATGAAGCATATGGTACCTTGGACATTTTTTCTTCCTCCTCTTGTGTCTTTGGACACATATTCTTAGTCAATTTAACATGACTAGGCAAAGGTGTGCTGACAGCTTTTGCATTCTCCATATGAAATCTCTGCAACACCTTTTCAACATAATTAGCCTGAGATAAAAATAATTTTCTATTTTTTCTATCTCTACAAATTTTCATACCAATGATTTGTTTTGTTGCCCCCTAAATCCTTCATATAGCAAAAGATTTTGTTAATCGGTTGTTTTAGCTCACTTATGTGATCCATGTTAGACCTACCATTTACATGCCATCAACATATAAACACAAAATAATATAACTGCCATTATCCAACCTCTTAAAATAGACACAATGGTCATAATGACATCGACTATAACCTTGTTCAACCATAAAACTATCAAATTTTAAATACCATTGTCAAGGTGTTTGCTTCAAGCCATACAAACTCTTTTTTAATCTGCACACTAAATTCTCCTTACCTTTGACCTCAAATCCTTGTGGCTGTTCCATATATATTTCCTTTTCCAAATTACCATGGAGAAAGGCTATTTTAACATCAATCTATTCTAAATGCAAATCTTCAACAACCACAATACTTAAAATAATACGAATAGAAGTCATTTTAACAACAAGAGAAAAAATCTCATCAAAGTTAATGCCCTTTTCTATGCAAATCCCTTTACTACTTACCCGACTTTAACACTTTTCTTACCTCCTTTCTCTTTCAACCTGTAAACCCATTGATTCGATAAAGTCTTTTTACCTGCAGGCAACCTGTATAATTCCCAAGTTTGATTTTTTAGCAAGGAGTCAATTTCTTCTTTCATTCCATGCTCCCACCAAACCTTGGTATCCACCTACATAGCTTCATCACAATATTTTGTTCAACAAAGATCAAAGCATCAAAATAGTATACAAAGAGGGAGAGAATTTTTCTGAGGTCTACTTATCCTGAAGATCGCCTAACAGAGTTTGTAGTATTTGTTGTTGTTGTTGTTACCTACATGAGGAACCACTCAAACAAAGATTGTTTGGAATATCATCCAACACTACATAATCATTTTCTTTCTTTTCATGCTGCAGCAACAGATCTTTGTACAACACTTTTCATTGAATATGACATCCCTGTTTCTCACAATTTTTTGATTTTCAAAATTCCAAAGCCTATAACCAAATTCATCAATGCCATATCCAACAAATACACATTTCTTTGATTTTGCATCAAGCTTGGTTCTATTTTCAGAATCTACATGTGCAAATGCTTCACAACTCAAGGTTTTGAGAAAAGAATAACTCACCTTCTTACCTTTCCATGCTTCCTCTGGAATACCACAACCCAAAGGATTAGAGGGACCTCTATTAATTAAATAAACAACAGTGTTTACAGTCTCTGCCCATAATTTTAAAGGCAACCCAGCATGCAATCTCATAGTCCGTGCACGCTCCATTATTGTTCTATTCGTGCGCTCAGCCACTCCATTTTCCTGTGGAGTCCTTGGAACCGTTTTCTGCCAACGAATACCATTAGAGGTACAATAATCTTCAAACTCTTTGCTGCAATACTCACCACCATTATCAGATATGAGAAATTTTATCTTTTTACCTGTCTCATTCTCAACCAAGCTTCTCCATTTTTTTAAAGTTTCAAATACATCAGATTTCTGCCTAAGGAAATAAATCCATACCTTCCTAGTTGCATCATCAATGAATGTAACATAATACAGAGAGCCACCAAGAGAAGATACCTGAGCTGGTCCCCATACATCTGTATGCACAAGCCCCAATTTCTCATCTTTCTTTTGCTTCCCATCCTTGAGAAAATTTACTTTTGTTTTTCATACACACAACTTTCATAGAAATCCATATTAACACATTTTAGACCTGGTAAAACATTATTTGAATGAATTACTTTCATACCTTTTGCACTCATATGCCCAAGTCTATTATGCCACAGTGCTGATTCAGAGTCCACAACAACTGCATGATCTTCTACCTGCTTAACTGCAGCAACTGTTCCAGAACATTGATCTTTTTCTGTAACAATTAAAGTAGAAGGAATAGTATGACCTGTACAAAGATATAAAGTGCCTACTTTCACACCTTTTGCTACCACTAAGGCACCCTTTGTGACTTTCCAATTTTTATTACTAAATGTAACAACACAACCTTCATCATCTAGTTGCCCCCTGCTGAAATTAAATTTCGCTTAACTTTGGAACATGCCTACCTCACGAGTAGCCAATGATTCCCATTCAGAACTTAATCTTGATTCTTCCCTTTCCAACACCGATAGGTTCACATTCCTAAATAAACCAGCCCAAAACTCTCTTTAGACATAATCAAGAAAATAACTTCTATGGGGCGTAACATAAAATGAAGCCCCTAAATCTAACACCTAAGAATCATTAGCATTGTCAAAGGAAAGAATCAAAGCATCCCCATCCAATTTATTGCTTACCACATTTATCTCTTTTTACTTCTTCTTGGTTCTCCCATTCGAGACCAACAATCTTTCTTCAAATGACTCCAAATGTACCACAAAGACAAAGAATTTTGTTTCTAGATTGGGACCTTTGTCCTTTTGATTTTCCTCGTGACTTCCCATACCTTCGAATTGTTTCTCCTCTCTGCTTTTGTCCCCGCTTTCTCAGATTCAAAAACACCGCCTCGATGTGGATGTTCCACTTGAGCTTTTCCTACAAATTTCCTCGCTCAAAATAACACCAACAACATCATCAAACTTCAATGTATTTGAACTAGAAACAAAATTGCTAACAACCATTATCAAGCTATTCCAAATTTCTAGAAAAGAAACAAAGAATCAGTAAAGAGCCCTAACTTTCTAATAAAGTTTACTTTTACAAAGGTTAATTGACTGGTGATCATTAAACTCATTCAAATGATCAAGAATTGACCCACCTTCTACCATTTTCATATTAAATAAACGCTTCATAAGAAATACTCTTATTCAAGCTTAGGCTTTTCATATAACTCTGGCCAGGTTTCCATCAACTCTTTGAGTTGTCTTTGCTATTGTAATATTGAACTTAATCGACAGCTAGCATAGACGACACTCATGCAAGAGCCTTTTCATCCAAGATCTCCCAGCCCTCATCCTGGACACAGGTTTCTTGGTTTTTCCCTTCCAATGGCCTCCACAAATCTTTTTGATAGAGATAATCCTCCATTTGCATCTTCCATAATTGATAGTTCTTCGCATTAAATTTATCTACCTTCAATTTACCCTCGTCCGCCATTGATCCCACTTAACTGTGAGACTCCCACTCAACCGTGAGACCTTCCTATAGATGATAATCAAACACAACCCATTATGATACCACTTGTTAGGGTTCGAGATGGCAGATATCTAACGATTAAATACAGATTTAATTAATAATCAGAGAAACTAAAACATACACATAATAAATCATAATACAAAGAATTTAACGTGGTTCATCAAATCCGGGCTACATCCACCAAACCACAGCCATCCAATACTTTTATTATCCAGTGTAAAACCTATTACAATCTTGCTAATAATCGCATTTTTCAAAGATACTATAATCTATCCGAATCCCCTTTTAACAGTTTAGAAGCCTGTGATTTTTGGGTTCTTACAAAATCGTGATTTTTCCTTTTCGTTGATTTTTCCCTTTTTCGGTCATGACGTGAAAAAATAGGAAGAAATTTTTTCTTGAGGGCTGCCGCCCCCGAACCCCCGCTTGGGGCCCGGCCCAGCCCTGGACCCCGGCAAGGATAGGGGCCAGGGTGTACAGTATACCATGGGCTATACAGTATAGCATGATTAGTCGCCACATACCAACACATTTGTCTATATGGCTAACACGGCCCCTTCTATTAGTATCCCTTTCGCCTCTAAACAACCCAAAACTATCAAGGTTAATAGGGTCCCCTTGGGCTTTAGCTTCACCCATCCTATCACCTCTAGTGGTGGTGGATTCGGTAGTGGAGGTGGCGCTAGTGGAGGCGGCTGCAGTGGAGGTCATGGTGGTGGTTCTAGCGGAGGCCCTACTGGTGGCAGTGGCTCTGGTGGTGGCTTTGGTGGAGGTCACATCGGGGGTGGCTCTAGAGGAGGCCTTGGTAGTGGTTATGGAGGAGGTTCCTCTGGACCTGTATTTTCTAATGACCCTATTCTGAACACTCTTTTTCAGAATATGGGTAAGATGCAGAGCCAGTTGGCGAGTCTTTCCCAAGCCTCTGCCCAACCTATCTTCCAGCCCTTCTTCCGACATAGCCCATTGTTGGTTTCCATCTTGAACACTCCTTTCCCTCAAGGAATGGAGATCCCTAAATTTGAGAAGTATGATGGTAAGGGAGATCTGCAGACACATGTGTCTGCCTTTAATGCCCTGTGCACTGACTTCTTCCATCATGATGCGTTGATGGCTAAACTGTTCCCCCGATCTCTCAAGGACACAACACTCGAGTGGTATTGTTCCTTGCCTGACAACTCTATTTTCTCATTTGATCAACTTGCAAACCAATTCCTTAAATAGTTCCAAGCGAACATCAAGTCAAAGATGACCTTTTCAGATCTTGTTCGATGTAAACAAGGGGATAATAAAAAAATCACTGACTTCATAGCGAATTACCAAGCGCTCCTTTCACAAATCTTGTATCAACTACCTGATTTTGACGTGCAGAAGGAATTCATAAGGAAATTACAAAGGCCTTGGCAAGAGAAGTTCTCCCTTATGAAATACCCTTCTTTCACACACTTTTGTGCAACCTTATGAGAGTACCAATAAACGGTTGTTTAGTTCGAGGGATCCTCCTCGCGCTCCCGTTCTAAGGGAAAATCCATTGTATCAATCTCTGGGAAAGGTAAGGTTGTTGTGAATGTAGTAGCCACTGCTTATGACAATGACCTCAAATGTAACCAAAAGTTCATAAGAAAACATATATATAAGAGCGAATTTGCACCCCGTGTGCCAAATCCCCTTTTTGCCTTTATCCACCTTAGAAAACCAAGTTCAGAGGCTTAATTCCACCTAAGCCCATTGCTTGCATCCCACTTGGCACTTATTTTGAGTGTCCGTGGAGGTGTTTCTGTCGGGGACGCCCGCACGACACGCTTACGTCCCTGACAGATTCTTGTGGCTAAACCTGTAGAGGCATTACTCTTCTCATTGGTGGTGAAGTTGTAACGCCCCCTTCGGTCGACCGACATGAATACGGTCGTTTTTCTCCATACTTCTTCAAATTCATTCTTCCAACTTGCATTCCAACTCTTCACAACTTCAAGCTTCCATTCTCACACTCTCACATTCACTTTCAAGCATTTCAAGCATTCCATTGCCACTAAAGCAATGCTCCATCACTTCGGTAGAGCAATTTTGGGACCACGCCATTGCAGTAGAGGCTTGAGTACTCTCATATTCTCCCCCAAGCAACCTTGAGTGCTCTTGGTGGAGGTGGTAAGCTTCCCTCTCCTCTCCTCTATCACTTGGTTGAGTAGTATAACATTATTTCCTTTATCTCGTTTCCTTGGTTGTTCGTGGAGGTGGAAACACCTAAACGGGGGCCTAACTGAAGCTGGCCTCTATACAACCACCCAAGTTTTTCCTCTCTTGTTGTGTGTAGGAGTACGTGCTTCTCGAGGGATTAGCTAGCGAACGAATTCCTTGGTGAGATTCTCCTTATTCTCTTCACTCTTGCATATTTGCTTTATAATATTAGAGAGTATTTCATTTACTTAATCACATCATTTTGGCCCTTTAGTTAATTAGTTGGGCCATTTGCTAGTTTTATTGGTTTGACCTCGTCTTCACCGTTGTCTGGCCGTACGGATGCCAACGCACTTTTGAGACACTAGCACACTGTGTTGATGTCCAGAGACTGCGCTTTCGTCCTTGGAAAGAGAGCTTCCTTAGGCATAGTGTTAGACCTAAAAACTGGCTCGCCTAGCCCTTTCCTATGTTTCGGGTTTGTAGAGTAACTGAGAGGCCTTGAGGTCCTCATTACTCTCGCCTCACATTTCCAAACATTACACTTAGCTGAGGTAAATTATGGCAGCCTCTCGCATCTTGACCCTCTGTGACCTGGGGTCTTGCACGCAGTGGTCCCCCTCTCTCACAACATAAATAATTAAAATAAATTTTAAACTTAAGTCTAAATTAAAAATTAAAATAACATAAACTAAATGCAAAATAAAAATATCAAAATACAAATATTAATAATAAATAATAAACTTATTAAGTTAAGAAGTAATTAAATAAAAAAGTAAAACTTTTTTTTTTAATACATAAGAGGATTTAGTATATTGATATTCCAAAATTTTACATCATGTCTGCCAAGCAGGCATCAAAATGCAACCTATAGCTGCCATTAATAGACCTTGACAACACTGAAGCAACACACCCATTTACTGCCAAAACAACTACCAACCCCAACACGAGGCGAACATAGCCATACAAAAAAATCACCACTTATCTTGATAAAAAATGCTACCAACACCAACAGATGCTTACAGAAAATCAACACCACCCAAAAAGGAAACTTTAACCAACACCATATCCAAACAATTAAGAAGTCCTGACCTCACCTAGGAGGCCATTGGCTAGTGCAAAGGCCTTGAAATCTAGAACCCATCGCTGCCCAAATGAAAAGCTTATAAACTTCCGCTGGAGAAAGTTTTCACCCACCATCACAATCTTCCTGTGTTCAACCAATGCCATTGATCCAAGAGGATCTAGAAGAACCTAAAATTTTCACAGTCTCAAAATCTCTCAGAACTGGCATCATTGTGTAGGTCCCATCGACACGAACTTGACGCAACTCGAACAGGCTCAAAAGGAGTTCGTATGCAAAAGTTGTGAGCAGTCAAAGTTTTGGTCAATCAACAAATCAGAGGGCTCGAAAAAAGGGAAAAAATTTGAAGTTGTCAAAGGTGGTCAAATGGGGTGTCATCGCGAAGAGCTCACCGAGAGCTTTCCGACGCAACTCGTTTCATCGAAAATGGAGTCCATTTCCACAAGATACAAACAGACAAAGTTGGCAACATACGTTGACCAGTCAACGCCTCGTCATCAGTCCAGTCAGCACAATGGCCAATCAACCCTTGACACTCGGCGTAATCTCACCTCTCCACATGGCATGCCATTATTGGAAAAAGGTGGCATAAATATGGATTAAACCATATTGTTAAAAAAAAAACACATATGGTTTAAAAATTAAAAGAAGAAAGGAGGATTTGGTGGGATTTTATCCCTTAAAATCCTCTTGCCTTCCCCATAAAACAAGGAGAAAAATAAAACCCGTAAACTTATATTTCAACAAATTAACCCCTTTAACCACCTTTCTCATATTTCAACGAATTATGATATTTTAAGGAGCTTAAAATAATTGGTTACATATTTTTATGATTTAAAAGGGGGGTTTAGAATATTTCAAGGATTATCTTGTAAGGCTCAAATTATAAGAGCCGTTATTTTTGAAAAGGGGTTAGGATTACTTGAACGGATTTTGAAATATTTTGGAGATTTTTATGTAATTAGGGGGAATTGGTTAGAATTTTTACTTGTAAATGGGAGATGTGCAATATTTGCAAAATAATATGGTTAAAGCCATATTAGCAAATAAATTTCTATAAAAGGGGGTCTTATTTTCTTGTAAGGGTAGAATTTTCTTGAAGAGAAATTATTGGGAGTGAAGACATTGAAAATTCTCTTGGAGAATAATTGTATTATGGGAGAATTACTGCAATTGTGAGAGTTTGAGGAGAGAGAATTCTTTTAGAGGAGATTTTTGTAAACACGAAGACATCTGAATTGTCTTCAAGTGTTGAGAGAGACTGTGAGGAGACTTGTATGCAGGTTCTGAAGGCTTGGGTATTGTAACAAAGCATAGTTTTTCTTGGCATTATCAATAGAGCAGTCCCAACATTGAGAAGTGAACCCAAAGACGTAGTCCACATTGGACGAACTCCGTTATCAATCTGTGCATTTTGATCCTTCTATTTTCTGTCTCATTCTTCTCTCTTCCGTCTCAATTTTTCTCTAGTTCAATTCAGTTTACTTTTCAATAATTGATTTTAAAGTGTACCTTATTGTAATTTCAACGGTTAAAAAGCATAATCACACAATTCTGTATTAGATCGAGAAATTACTATAATTAGATTTAATTTACAAGTTAATTTGTAAACCTCTAATTATGGATCAACCATGCCCTTCAGGCCTAGAATGAATGCGTAGTATTTCACTACCTCCTCGGGCACTTAAAACTGAGCTATATTCTTTGGACATGGGACCCCCATATTTGCAGAGGCGCATAAGGAATCTCCTCCAGCCTAACCAAGTAATCCATTGGAAAAAGCTTTTTAACCAATGCCTCCACATCCTTTTTTGCCATTCGAATGTCGAGCAACATTGCCAAAAAATGAGAAGTGATTGTCGTGTCCACTCTAAACGACTATGTATTTTTTAGGAAACCTTTCCCCAAAATCATTTTGACTGCGACCAAAATGAGGGGATCATATTTCTTCTTCAACAAACATTTGAGCCGATGATCAGTGATGACCCCACCGAAGGCCATTTTTCTCACCTTAGAATCCAACATTATAGGAGTATTAGCCCCAATTGTGGTCAGGGTCTCAGAGGACATTTGCACTACAAACTTTGAGCATTCTCCCATGGCATAGAGTAAACTAGAGAAAATAGTAGAATGAGAAAACAAGAAGAAATGAGAAATGTAAAACCCATCTGCCATTATATTGTAGATTATCACACCAAAGGCCACTGCAATTTCATGCCATTATTGCCCCGTATGATTATTGTGCATGAGAGCAACCGAAGGATGATGCAAATCATCCAACTTGCCTATCGTAATCTGTACCTGTAATCTTAGAAGGACATGTCACATTTCCAAATTGCGAGCTTTGTAAAATGCCTGACATCTTGCCATTATTATGACAAGACCAGGCTTTCATTCTGTGTCGCCACCCAACTTAGAATGATCGAACAAGCTTTCCTTTTCACCATATGATGTGGTAGCCACCAAACCATCAATACTTGTTGTGGGATCCCACATTATTGTCAAAACATCCCTGCCACCTAGGACCTCCTTATCACCATACAACACACACCTTCGTGATAGTTGTAGACTCTCCACAATACTTGGTGTGGAGAGTTGCCCTCCCTACCACCCACAAAAGTAAAAGTAATTTTAAATTTATTAGAATTGAAATCAATAGAATAAATTCTATTTTTCATTTGAATCTTATTAGCTTTTTTTTCTTTGTTTTTAAAACAAAAAGATGACTTTTAAATTGTTTTTGATTGTTAAGTAGGGAAAGGGCCCTAATCCTTACAGAAGAGCAATTGTCTAGAGACCAACAACTAGACAAAACAACACAACAAAGGAAGCAAAACAGAAAGAGAACCACTTCTTCCAACCCCAATCAACCAAAAAAATTAGCCTATACCCATTGCAACAAACATTATAAACCTATCAATAATCCCAAAGAGATATGACCAATTCATTTTAATATCCATGCACAAAAACATGTTATAAAAGCATAACCTTAAAAGAGTATCCAACCAATAATCAAAGTTTTTAACAAAAATAAAACTAGAAATATAACAATCTAGGCACTTACAGCCTATACCAACTAAACACCTTATAGAATAGCAAAAAAACTTCATTATTATTTTAAAATTGTTAAATCATTTTAAAATTATTATTAATTTTATTCAAATTGAAATATTAATAAAATATAATACTATTTTGATAATCTAAATTGAGTTATTAAAATATATTTTTTGTAAAATATAATAATTATGTTTTTTTAATTTTTTGTTTATCTTTATTATTATTGTAAACACTTTTGATCATAGTGAGGGATGTCATCCCCAATTTAAACATTC
>VDFB02151969.1:0-22798 GCA_007258455.2 Sequoia sempervirens | reverse complement strand
TCAGTTAAGTAGAGTTGTTCATTAAGTAAATCAAAAGAGCTTAGTAGAAGTCTATAATCATTTATACCCTCTCTTTAAAGTTATTGGCTTTTGGCATATTTTGATATCTTAATCTATAAGATTGAAGGCAAAATTGAAGTAACTCTACTAGGGACATTACACAATGCAACTAGGGACATTACACAATGCAACTTACTGCCCATGAGATTGGTTCCTTATAGAAAGTGTCTTCACTTGAGATTTGAAGTCCAATTCAATGGATTGATAGTTTTGGTAAAGTTCTCTAAGGGAATGCAATCATTGTACACCAAGGACCATATTTGCTTCCCATAGAGTCCTACAACATAGAAATTATCACACACATTATAATCACCAAGGGATAACACAAGTTAATGAATTTCCTTGGCAAACAATATTGTGAATCCATCGGAAATGGTGACATTGAATTTGGCAAAGTCGTTAGTGTTTAATTTGCAATGTCCCAAATTGGAATATTTAATAATCTTGACAATAACCTGGTATTCACTCACAAATTCTAAGACTTTCTAATCATCAAGATCCTGAAGTGGGCGGGGTGAGCACATATAGTGACTAAAATGTGAACAATATTTAAATTTATTACACTTATTGGCGGCATGCCACACAATTTACAATGCATGCAATGACAAATTGTGAGTAATGGATAGGCTGACTTGGCTGGTAACCCATCCAAAGCTCTATATATAGATCAAGAACAAATATATGAACTTGGAAAGAACCACAAACGATCAAGCAATGATTAATTGATTAGGTAAACCTCAATTTTTGAATGTTATGGTCAGTAAAATTCCTCATGAGCAATTATTGACCCAGCTGTAATAAACTTCAGAAAACGTCAAGATAAGCTATTAAATATTTTTCAAATGATTATTAATCCCAAAATTTATGCTCCAATAAAAACTTAATAAAATGTAAATATTCTAAACATTTTTTTCCAAGGAAATGGTTAAAATAAAAAATTAAGTTTTGTATGCAAAAAATA
Organism: Sequoia sempervirens; assembly: GCA_007258455.2. Taxonomy (NCBI): domain Eukaryota; kingdom Viridiplantae; phylum Streptophyta; class Pinopsida; order Cupressales; family Cupressaceae; genus Sequoia; species Sequoia sempervirens. The sequence goes on along the minus strand of VDFB02151969.1, from coordinate 21,777 downwards.
GTGAAAATGGCAAAAAAAAAAAAGCAAAAAAATCATGAAAAAATGGTGATGAATCCAATTTTTTGCAATTTAATTGCAAAATGTTGTACCCAAAATTAATTTTGGCATTCAGAGTAAATTGAGCTAAATCTTGTTAAAATGCCATGTTAAATGGGCTTTAGGTCAAACCAATCATAGAATCTTGGTGGGTTTCACAAAGAACACACGCGTAAAATTCCTCAAAATTTGAAAATTAGGCTCTATGTATTTCGTGTGGAAACCTCCGGGGCCAGGGACCTTCCCAGAAATGATTGAAAATGATTTTGATAGGATTAAAAGGCTTCACGATCACATTGGTCAAGTCAGAATCATCAAAAGACATGTTTTACTCTAGTGGGTCTATTTCTATTTTTCAGGAACAAAGTTAGAACCTCTGCAGCCATTAATGGCAGATTGGCCAGTACCAGGTGCTGAAAGCTAAGCTTCAAAAGCTTCAACGACACAACCATGGCGGAAAAGGTCAAAAATGATGCTGTTTGATGAAGGAGATTCGTGAAAGCGAAAAAGGTCAAAATTTGACTAACTCTGGAAACGTTACGAAGGAGAGAACTCAAAATGCTAAAAAGAGCCTTTTTCAAGCAGGGGCTCCCATGATCTTTGAGGGTCAAATGCAGTCAGTAAGATCATCCAAAGCAGTCATTCTCAACGTTTGATTGCTGACTCAACAGTGAAACAAACATCCAGATCATCCGATGAATAGATCACTAGCAACTGCTGACGAAGCAAAAAGAGGCAGTTGAGGAAATATCAGGAAATCACAGTTAACGGCGAAGTTCTAAGAAAAAAAGAGCCTTTTCAAAAGAAAGGCGCCCTTTCTTTTGGACTTCCAGATGCTGACAAATGACAAAAGGCTTCCCAGGATAACCTTCTCAGCCCAAGTAGATCTCGGAAACGCAACTGCAAGCACCAACACCTGACAGGGCAGTCAACGGATAATCTGGATCAAAGTAGGCAACTTTTCAGATGGAAATAATCAAGCCAAAAGACAAAAGCGCCATTTTCAAGGAGGGGCGCCTTGGAATAAAGCGGGACCCTGTAAAATAAGATCCAAGTTTCAAGTCGGGCCATTCAAGTGGCGTATCAGAAATGGCACCCGATGTAGCGATCAAGCCGCAAATCATCCCCGACCGGGATCAACGAGGAACTAAAAGCACCTAGAGGTCATTCTTGCAAGGTTGAAGAACTTAAGCCTTGAAAATCCACCTCAAGCAGCATTAAGGCAAAAGAGCCTTTCGGAAAAAAGACTTACTCCTTTGAAGCCCTAAACCTAATTTTCATCATCATGTCTCCTGTGCATTTCCTTTCCAGCTTTGATCCAAATTAAGCAGTTGAATGTGTCCTCGGCCATATCTCGGGATCAACAGACAATGCTAGATCTGTGGATCAAAATGTAGGGCTTTCAGTGGAGAATAAAGCCATTTAAAAAAAACTTACAAGAAAGCAAAAGGGATGCCTAAAGAAGTCAAGGGTCAATTTGTTGACTAAGTCAAGAGCTTTTTGAGTTAAAGTTGGCTAAAACGCTCCACGATTGGTGGAAATCGCCTTTTCAACTTTAGATCAAGCCAAAATCACCTTTTGAGCTTGAGTTAGGTCCCCAAATTTGTGGATCTGAAGCTTAAACATATATATTCAAGGTGAAGGCGTCCCATTTCATTATTTCATTGCAGGTTAAGAGATCAAGATCAGCCACAAGCTCTCAAGGACGCCATTGATAGATCTGAACAAGGTTTTCATCCGTTCTTCATTTTTCTTGCAGATCTGAAGCAGAAGAGGATTGCTATTTGAGGGAATTGGATCCGGTGATAGATTTTTCGTGGAATCGAGCAAAACTTCCAATCCACCTCTTCTATCTATTTCCTCTCTCTTTCCGGTCTTAGGTTTCTCTTGCATTGATGTAAAAGCAACAGTTATATCGACGATCAATCAAGTTGATCTAGCATTATTTTTAGGAGAAACCATCCTCGACAAATTTTCCAAAATCAGCAAACTTTGCCGCCCCTATTTTTGGGGGGTTTTTCCGAAAAAGTTTTAGAATCCAAATTCTGAGGAACTGGGTTTGTTCAGCATTGAAGCACGAACGAAACCCATGTGCCAGATTTTTTCCCGAAAAATACTTCTCGGCGAGGCGCTATTTTTAAGGGTTTCCAAAAATCATCTGAACAAGGTCAAGATTACAGTCAATCTTTAAGTTTTTCAAGATGCAGTACTCCCAGGTACAATACGAGACCAAGACGGTCTTACTCCATGATTACTTGAAAACAGTTGACACAAATTTACACCAAGTAAATCCAGTGGTTGATTTGGAGCAGCTAGAAGGCATGAATCAAATCACATTGCAGAATATTGAAGAATCCGGGTTGCTGCAGCCGCATCAATTCCCATCACACTACAGAGCGTAGAGCTTGTAATCGCTTGTATCAAGCATTACAATCCTACCACCAGAGAAATCAGAGCAGCAGATGGAAGAATTGTTTGCAGTCTAAAGCCTCAGGATATCGAATGGTGTTTTGATATTCCATCATGTCCTAATAGCAAAGTCATATCAGTGACGGAATGTGAGAGGGCATTTGAGACAGCTAAGGACAAATGTAAAAAGGTTATGGCTGAAAACTGGCTAAAAGTGACAAAGGCAAGCTTGCCTAAGCCGTTGGGACGAGGAGAATGTAAAGATGAGTACGCAGTGTTAATCACTCTACTCAATAGAATCACTGGAGAAGAAGATGGTCGTCAATTCCAGCCATGGATGTACTATATCATTGCTAAAATCATTGGCAAGAGGGAATATTATGACTGGGCCACTTTGATTAGTGACACACTCCACCGACAAATCATTGGGTATCTTGAAGCTCATAGGTTCCACATGTGCTCTTACCTGGTATACTTGATAGCCTTCCAAGGCGATTTCAGGTTATTGAACAATGTGGGAACCTTAGGTGTGCAGAAGGTTCACGAGTTTTTCACACGCCTTGAGTTTACTCAAGCCGGAGCTTTTACATCAAGCTTAACAAGTGATAATCCCCCATTATGTAATACGACGGAGCTTTAACCATGAGATGCACGCATGATTTCATGCATACAACCGTAGAGGCAATGGCGGATTTCATGGATTTGGTCTATCTTAATTCCCACGCTCTCCTACATAATGCTGCGGTATGGCTACATTGGCTACCCCACGCATGCTACTAAGATACCTCCTCCTTCAGATAGGGTAGTCTTCATGGAATTCCCCCGGTGACAGTTGTCCGAGGTTCATGCCTACTTGTGCTTGAAGAGGAAGACAGCTGTTAACTTTCCTGTTGAGATGGGACTATATAGATGTGGATTCACGGCAGATGCTAAGATGATGAGTCAGGAAACAGCGAGGTTTAACCTCAAGTATCTCATTGATAGAAGATCCTATGATCCCAGAGGACTCTATGCGGCACACCTCGAGCAACACTCGTCACATAAGTCTTCTATGGAAGATTATTGGGTAAATTGCAAAGACGAGTATGAAGTGCGAAGAAGGAACTACAGCAGGTTCAGACTCTCACAAATTGCTGATTTTATGTCAGCAGATATCGAGGGCCTGTCCGATGATGAAGGGGAAGTCACTCTCCCCTCATTCTTCGCAGATTCAGTTGACTCCCAACCGCTCCCGAGAGTGGATTGGTATGCCAAAGAAGACACATCTATAGAAGAAAGAAAGAGTAGAGTGGTTAGAAATAGCCAACTCTATCTCGACAGCAAGAAATCAAGAAAGGTGATACCTCACAGAGCAGAGCCGCCACAGGTTCAGTCTACACCACCTTCCACGTCAAAAAGGAAGCCTAGACAGAAGCAATGGTGCAATCCTCCCCGAGGGATGAGGATGTCAAAGCCTAGAACACAGAGGACACCAGTGGAGAAAGCCACACATAGTCTTGAAATAATCATGGGTATTGCTGCTCCAGAACAAAGAGTAGAGACTGCTACCCCTGATTCAGCAGAAGTTATCACGGAGGAACCAGCAGTAGTAGTTGTTGAAGAACCAGCATTTGTTTCAATGGCGTAAGTGTCAATAGTAGAAGGCTAAGTAAACGGTGCCTGCTATGGAAGCAGAGTCAGCCAATATCACTCAAGCATTCATAACGTCAAGTCCCTACTTGATCTTCGCTTAACGAGAGACATTGCTCCAGCACAGTCTCACACTTCTAGCATACAAGGGCCTCACGTCCCTCCTAGCGAAGTTCGCCGAGATTCTATTTGGCTTGAAGGCTTCCTAGGAAGAAAGAGGGAAAAACCCTCCTATGAACTTGACTTTACTGAATTCGATCACGTCCCACAAGACACGCCGCTAAAAGGTTGAAGCATAAGAACTGGCAAGTCTGCCATAGAAAGGAATGCAGAGTGTGAGATCATCATAGAGACTGCCGCTCCACCAGTAGAGAAAAGCATACACGAGGTCCAAGTAGGAGACTACACTTTGTCTCAACTTAACCTCGGGAAGACTACACGACAGGTGGAGGCAGACCTTCTTGGAATAGCCTCGGTGAGCGCACAAAAAAGAATGGCTAAGGATGGTAAAGAAAAAGCAGCCTTAAAGGCTGAAAATCAGAAACTGAGGTCTTACATAACCAGCTTGATACATGGCACACCAAACGTCTCAGCCCTACTAGCAGGACTACTAGATCTCCCCGCTGAACAAAATCATCGGCAATTGATAACATTCGGCAAACACTTGAGAGATCAAGTGGAAGAGTTTGTTCTCAAGGGTAGATGTATACTTGCAAACCTATACCTGGCTTACTTCTGGATAGAGTATACGGACTCCCCTGCGGCAGATCCGTAGCTACCGTAACAAAGCGACTTCGCGTGAAAAGAGGTTTTTGAAGATGTGCCACAACTGCAGATCTGCACTGGCATCAATCAAGATACCCCGAGTGGTTTCCAAGCAACATCTTTTGCTTGGAAGCGAACAATTGGCGCATAAGGTGAAAGCGCGCCTACTTACCATTCAAGAGGAGTTGATTGATTAAGCGACGCGTGGTTGCCACTATTATCAACTTCGCAAGCATCGTTGGTATGGTGATATCTTCCCTTTGCATGAATAATTTCAGCTGAGTGGAGGAGAATACTGCCTAGGATGGTTATCGCATTTAACCGGCCTGTGGATGCCATCCCGCAAGACTTCTTTGATGATCCGCGATGGTTGTAAGCCGCTAAGGTAGCAACTTTATCAACCAAGTTTGAAGAGGCAGCATCTCAGTGTATTGACTTCGGAAATCAGCTCACAACGGGTGAGATCATGCTACGACGCCACGTAATCATCCTACAGAGCATTAACTCCCCAGAGGCTGATGAAGCCAATCAATGGATAGAGACACTGCTGATTAATGGCGAATTATAAATGCACCCAAAAAGGACGCCATACACCCTCCAAGTGGCATTTATGAGACTTGAGTTTGACTTGATGCTTCTTTCCAAGTCAACTCAAGATGGTATTAAATGTAGTTGGAGTTAACTTGATGCTTCTTTCCAAGTTTAACTCCACTTTCCTTAAATCATGCATTGTCAGATCCCACTGATTAAGGATGTCTATTTGACTTCCATGATTTGTGGATCTTAGATCTCCACTAAATGTGGTTGTCTATTTTGGAGGGATACTTTCATTAAAGTTTACCTTTAGTTTACTTTCAGTCAACTGAAGTAGTTTCCAGTTGACTCTTTGTTGACTTTCAGTTAACTGAAGTAGTTTTCCAGTTAACTGCTTGTTCCCCTTTTTTAGGAATAAATCTTGCTAATTGATTGGCAAGAACTCATTAACTCAAGGAGATTTTGGGGTTGCCCACTCCTTTGAGTTCTATAAATAAGAGCCTTGGGCTCATTATTTGTTTAACTTTTACTTGCTATGCAAAATTGTTGCACCATTGTTGCCAACAGCTTTGAAAGCGGATACTTGTTCACTCTTGGATGAGAGTTTGTTGGTCGATTGTAATTGTGCATGATTTCGTGCCTTTGCTTTCCCAACCTTTGTAATTCGTTGATGAAGCTTTGAAGGAGAATATCAGAAGGCGCTTGCATTTTGGTCAATCTTTTTGAGTTGTGTCCACGTCTTGTGTTTAATAGCTCGTTGTTTCATTTCCCTCCTTGGATAGGAGTCCCTCCTCCTTGGACATTTGTTATTGACAAGTTATCGCTTGTTGTTGTTTAATGTGTTGACTTCCAAGCTATACTTCGGATAGGAGTCCCTCCTCCTTAGCAAGCTCGTTGGCCAAGGCATCGTAAAATTGTTGTTTCTCATGAACTATTTCCTAGCCCATACCTCGGATAGGAGTCCCTCCTCCTTGGCAGGTCTCAGATCTAGTTTACCGTATAGAGTGTTTGCTTGTACCAACCTTATCTTGGTGTATACCCGAGAGTTCAGAGCCTCGGTCATATTCTCGGGAGACGGCGAATTCAGGTGATCCAACCAACTCATTCCCGCTCCTTTACCCTCATGCTCTGTTTACCTTGAAGGTATTGGATAGATAAAAGCTAGATTAGTCGTAGTTGAGATCTGCAGAAACCAGAGAAAAAGCTTAGCTATGGCGCATTGTGTTTGTGCACCCTTGTGTCCTGCCGCTGAAGCATAAAAAGATAGGAACTTTAGTTTTATATACTTCCTCCCCACGCATTGCTCCCAAGCAGAGGGACTCTCCCTTTTAAATAACGTAAGAAGTGTTGCAAAACATTTGAAGGCTGAACGCTTACAATCAGCACTCCGTGAGAAGCAATTTAATTGCAAAAACACAACCTAGTTTCAGCATATGGCAACTTTTCTTAACCTAGAAGCTGGAATTTGCAACCAAAATGAAATAAATTGTTAGAAAAAAAAAAAACAAAAAACAAAAAACTGACCTATGCTTCAAATTTGCCTTCCAAATTTGTAAAAAAATCCCTTCAAATTGGGTAGACTTTGCTAGGGCTTTGCACATTACACTTTGAGTTCAATGTATAGGCAACCATGTACAAAGGAGTCTGACCTTGTTCCACAATTGTTGAATAATGGCCAAATGTGTTCAATATAGAGTTGCAAGGTGGAGTGTTTTGCTTGTGCAATGACCTTCATTTGGCCAAGCATGGGGTCAATAAACTCATACACCTCTCTAATGTTTGAAGCATGAACATCCCTATTGGCAATGTTGTCATTGATATCAATGATGCATACACATGTTGTCATTGAGATTAAGAAGATAGTCATGAACAGATGAGAGTATAAGAACATGTTATCATTGATGTCAAGAAAGTTCATAACAAGAAGTGGTGTCACTAATGTCAAAAACATAAGACTGAGATTGTTGGCAAGATTAATGTCTAAGAGATGTTGTTGTGGAGATTAATTGGATTGATTGTCTAACATGTATGGACGAGAACTTCAAAGTGAGTATTGTCATTGGTGTCAAGGAAGAATGACGAGATTGCCATTGAATTCAAAGATGAATGAAGAATCTATTAGGAATATTGTCATTGATGTCAAAGGATCATGGAGATCGATTAACATATTGGATGATGCTCGCACACTTGCTGAACATACACAAGTTTGGATTATGCTTTACATTATCATCGTTATTTTGCAAGGGGTAAAGAAATTTGTTTAATAAAGATGCATTCTAGTTGCTGGCTGCACTCATCAATCCACATATCCATTGCCCAAGTTCACTTTAAATGCTAGCCGATCCCTATATTAAATTACATATTAATGCTAGTCGATTCCTATCAAGGTGGCGCCCAAGACAAAGTTCACAAACAAATTACGTATAATTCTATGGCAGCAGATCATCCAAGTATATGTGTAACGATGAAGAATATATGAAGCAGCAATGATTAATGTAAGTAAAGAGCAGCAAATAAAATGATTAAAAAGAAAACATATAGAAGAAGCAGGAAAATTATTTAATGCAGACGAGCGATTAGTTTAAGAGGATGGCAATTTATTAAAGGCAAGAATTAAGATTTTTTAACGGGCAGCAATCAAAACAAAATTAATTTATTCCCTAAGGCAGCGAATATATATATATATATATATATATATCCTACAATAAATTATTAACAAGGTTTTAAGTTTCCAGGGGCCAGGGGCCTGGCCAGGAGAGGACCCAGGTCCCAAGTTTCCGATTTTTGAGGCCAAAATTAGGGATGGCAGGGGACGGCTATATAAAAATATAGGGAAAATTTAAAAAATATAGGGAAATTTTAAATATTCAATAGATAACATGAATAAGGCATGCATAATACACATTATAGAACATTATCATATAACATTTGTGTTCAACATTATGCCAATACTCAATAGAGTCAATAGTCAATACACATTCAAAATTAACATACAGTTACACAAATAATGAAACAACCTCCAAGTTATAATTTATAAACTTATATCAAAATGCCCAAAGGCTACATTGCTGCCATATAGTTTTAAAGTTTTAGTTTGCTATGAAAATCAAAATACAATGTCGTATGTCAATAATGAATACAAATTTACAAAATAAACAAAGAGCACTGCTGCCCCTAATCATCTCTCATAACTGCATCAAAATCAGAGTCATCCTCTGAGTCACTGCCACCGTAATGCTCCTCCTCAACCAATGGGACCCCAACCAAGCCCTCAGCTGTCTCCTCCTCATCTATCTGAGCCGCATCCTCAGGATCAATATCCCACCGTAGAGCTGGAGTCTGTCGATACTCTGGAGTCTGTCGATCCTGAAGCCGAAGAGCACTATGAACAGCCACTAGCTTCTCTACTCGTCTAGAGGTAAGTCTATTCCTCTTGACAAAGTGGATAAACCCATATGTGGACCAATTCCTCTCTGCAGCAGAGGAACTAGCAACCTGTGCAAGAAGGCGAGTGGCAAGTATCTTCAACTGCGGTGTATCTCTCCCATGATAGGTCCACCATCCAATAGGGTTCCCTTGAGCTAATATAGCTCTATCCAACCTCGCCTGTGGTTTGCTCAAGTTTGGGCCATTAAGATTAGCAAAGTCTAGAAATTGTGACCGAAGTATTGAAGCTTGCTCGGCTGGATAAATCTTTTCAATGGCCCGTGTGAACCCATCTAAAACCTCAACATCATCACATGGAGGCACCCTACCATCCCTTGGTGCATACCATTTTGGATTTAGAGCAAAGGCAGCCATATGAAGCAGGGTGTTCATTGTATTCCACCTCCGTGTCACAATGGGCCTAATGTGTTGCTCATATAAATCCAAAGTGGGGTCCTTTGCCAAAATAACTTGCCTGATCTTCCCAAGCATAGTGTCAAATGTCTCATATATCTCTCCAAGACTAGGAGAGTCTGTATCAGCATATCTAATGACATCTACAATGGGCGAGATAAAGGAGCAAATATATCTGCAAAATGCAAACAAAAAGTTCAAAATAATTGGTTGACAAGTTATTTGACATGTTAGAAACTTCAAAAGTTGGAACATTGGACAATAAAATTAAAATATTAAAATCAGAAATTTAATATGAAAATCAGCCATCTAATATGTCTTACCTCCCATTGGCCCACCAATCATCATCGAGGATCTTTTGTTTGATGCTCTTTCCTTGAGTAGAACTTGCATTAGGCCATCTAGTCCACTCAGCATTGACCATCATCAGTTGTAGAGGCTCATGCACCTCAACCATCCTCTCCAATAGGATGAAGTATGTGGCATATATACATTCATTAATTCAATGATTCATTAAAAAATAAAAATTTAAAACAAAATCAGATTATGAATACAAATTGAAAGTGAAACAAAATGAAGTAAATGGCATACCTTGTATCAACAGGTTTGAGAAACTCCTTCTTTGAAAATGTCCTGAAAATAGCAAGTGAGGTGTGGTGGTTGCAAATGAACATTTGAATTTCTCTAGCTTCTGCCACCGTTTTCTTCACCCAATCCATCTTCCCTATGTCTTTCAATGCATTGTTCAATGCATGAACACAACATGGGGTCAAAATATGTGTGCACATGAAGTACCACCTACCATCAGCCTTGACCCGATTTGCACCGTCAGATGGAGTGATCACCTACCATTTGCAGCCCAACCTCCCCTCTATGGCATCTCCATGGGAAGGTGGAAGTCCAGCATCCTTATGTCTCCACAGACAATCTACAGCTCTAAGAAAATAAGAACCAGCAGGGCATGTGACTATGACATTGATGAGTGGCCGACGTCTACAATCAGTCCACCCATCCATCATTATAGAGCACCCCGTCCTCATCCATGTTTGCCTCATCTCCTCCATTAACACATTAACTTTGGAGTACTCTTTGTCTAGGAGGGTGGTGCGTAGCTTATGATCTCCAGGGGGTACAAATGAAGGACCAACAACGACTAAGTCTTTCACCATTTGTTTGAAATAAGAGGAACGGGCCACATGAAATGGAATGGCATGGGCAAAAAAGAATTTGGCAATGGAGGATTCACAGTTTTCTCGTGCTTGGTTTTGAAACATGGACTCAACTAAGGCTCCCTTATCACCACCAATCACCTTCCTCTTTCCTCTTAAGATAACACTACTACCAACCGTGGAAGGACTAGGAGTAGGAGTAGGCATAGACGATTGTGAACTTGGGAAAGAAGGAGACCTGGTTTGAACCCCACCATCACACTCCATTTGAATTGTTTGGCACTCTATAAATAGTGCATCTGTCAATGCAGGACACGTTCTAACTCCATGGCCCACCTCACCCAAAAATGAGACCTAACTCTAGTGTAGCTGCCCCTAAACTCCTTTTCACAAACATGGCACAACCAAACCCTACTCCCCCCTGAATTTTTTTGTCTTTCACCCATGGCTGTCACAAATTGAAGGAATGGTTTTTTTTTTTGTCTATTGGGTGTTTTGCATAGTCCTTCATAGTTTTGGTATTGGTTGATGAATGATGGTGTTGGGCAGGGGTTATTTGCTCTCTAGTTTGCCTTCTAACTTACATTTCAACTTCACTATCACTCCCACCCTCACTGTTGCTCATGTTTTTTGTTTTTAGAATGCAAGTGTTGACTGAAAATGAAAAAAATAAAAAAAATCAGACTATGCATACTTCATATTTTGCAAAAAAAATGAAAAAAAAGAATGGTGAAAGAAAATGCATACCTTTTTGATGGATTTGCACTCCCAACAACACTCTTTCAACCTCCTCTCCTCCAAACAGCTACTCCTTCTCCTTCAATGGCTGCAATTTTTTTTCTTCTCAAACCCTTGGCTCCCTACACAAACAAAATGAAAATAATGAACTTTTAGAGGCCTCCTTTCATTCATAAGAGAGTAAAACATAGTAGAGCCCACACATGCCAGATAGGCAGGGCGTTATTTTTAAATTTTTTGCTTTTTTTTTTTGAGTTTAGGCGCTTTAAAACGCGGGGGAGGGCCAGCCGTCCTCGGGACAGTCGAGGGACGGCTCAGCCGTCCCCCTGCCGTCCCCGGGACTGTCAACCGTCCCTCTTTTGGGATAAGCCGTCCCCCCGTCCCCGGGACGTTTCCCGCTTTTTTGCAAAGGGGAATTTTAGATCCTGCCGTCCCACGAGGTGCTGGGAATACGAACAGGATGGGGGGATTAGAAGAGGAGACAGCGTCCAGGCTAACAGTTAATGCTCAAAAGAGATTCTTATCATAAAAGAAGCGATCAAGATTTTGAAAGAAGGATTAATGTTGAAGAGTTTATTGGCAGGGATCAATATCAATAAAGGTTAATCACCCAAATCATAATGGAAATAATTCTAAAAGGCAGCGCTTGAATCTTATGAAAGCAATAATTTATTAAGGGCAGCAATAGAGATTAATAAGGTAGTAATTAATTTAAGACAGATTTGTTAATGAAGGATAATCTGAGATAAAGGGACGCCTCCCTTGGAGAAGGCATGTCCAGTGTGAAAGGGTGTCTCTCTTGGAAATATGAAGATATAAAAGGTAGAAGAAGGTGTGGGTAGAAAATAACAATTCAATGATTATTGTAAGAATAAGAGCAGATTGAAAAGAAAGTTAAGGGCAGAAATATGAAGTGTAACTCAGATTTATTTTGGGTGTATATGCAGCCCATGTATGAATGATAAATGCAAATATATATGACGAATATATGTGAAGATTAGAAGCAGAAATCTATGTGAAAATATTGGCATGATAATGATCAGTTTTTGTGAAATAAATTAGTGCATGATTGGATCAGATTTATGAAAGAGAAGTGTGTATGATTTATAGCAGATTTGTGAAGGAGTGGAAGTATATGTCTATGAGTGTGAACCTGATTTAAAAAGGAAAGACTTACATCATACAGAATCAGAGGTTTTATCAGATTTGATTGGATCAGAATTATGTTTGGATAAGATTTGAGAAACAAGGATATTGTATGAGTTGTGATAATATTTAGAAGGATAGTATCTGGGTTGGAGCTTAGTTTGTGTGGGGGTTGGAGCCTATCAAATAGAGGTTGGAGCCTCTTGCTGGGTTGGATGCTCAGTTTGTGTGGGGGTTGGAGCCTATTTTTTTGTCAAGTAGAGATTGGAGTCTCTAGTAGGTTGGAGCCTACAAGAAGAAGAAGAAGATTAATCTATATTATACAAGCAATATTTTGCCGTGGTTTTTCCCGAAAGGGTTTCCACGTAAATCATGTGTCCTCAATTGCTAGATTTTGCATATGTGTGGTTGATGTGATTGATTGAATGTGGAAAAGTAAAAGTTTCTATTATACTGATTCTCGTTAACTTTTAAGGGTTTGGGGTGCGGGTGATTCTCATTAACATTTAAGGGTTAGGGTTAGTGAAAAAAGTAAGAAACAAACTTTTTTCATGCCTAGTCATTGGGACATCTTGGAGTTTGCAAGACTGCCTAGTGTCCCTGAATGTTTACAATAGTTGGCGGGTTGAGGGGGCGATTGTGGGTGGGACACCCACAAAGAATCCCCTATATGAGGGGAATGTCTCCTCACTGTCCCTGGGTTTTGTTTTAAAAACATAGCTATATGGAGTAGCAGGAGGGTGTGGTGGGGGACACATCCTCATGGAATGCTGGTTTTTGGTCTTTCCTTCAATCTCTAAATATTTTTTAAAGTTTGAATCTTGGATTGTTTTGTCAAATACTCTTGCTTGCTTTCTGATTTCAGGGATGATACATTTTAGTCAGCCTGCCACAGAAAATTTGATGAGTCAATTCTACTGGAGTAGCTACAATTCTTCCGATTGTTCAGAAATTAAGCTCTTTTGATAAATGAACCTAGCCCTAGAAATCATGTTTGTTGATAATGGAAAGGACAATGTTAGCTAGAGTGTCTTTTCTCAAAGGAAGAATTCTTATGATATAGATTATTGTTTTGTGAAATTGTAATATTTTTCAACAATATTAGTAGAAAAATATTTTGTTGGTTAAAGTACAGGTTGGACTATTCACAACTGCAAATAATTCTTGATTGCATTTTGTATCGCAGATATCAAGAGCTGCTATAACGCCAGATTCCAGCTACATTGCAAGTCCTGCTGCGTCTTGGCTGGATGATTTTTTGGTATGGCTATCACCAGAAGCTTTTGGATGCTGTAGAAAATTTCCGAATGCAACATATTGTCCTCCTGATGATCAGGTGTGGAAAACATTTTTGAAGATAATTATATATTTCCTTCTAATTTATTTTCTTGAGCTGAAAATTTATATTCTTGTTTGTAAAAGAATTGCATATATCTTTTATCTGAATGTTATCTTGGTTATTTGTTTTGCTATCTTACAAATGGTTTGAAATGTTGGAAATATTGTCATCTTGGCAGCATATATTCCATGTTTTGTATATAAACTGAGAAACTATGTGACAACTATCAATTTTCATAACATGAAAATTTTGCAGTTTCATATTGTGAATTCATCATCCGAGATTTGATACAGAGAAATATAAATTTCAAAATTGGCTCCAATCTAAAATTGCCTATTAGTATAGTTGGAATCTGAATTGTTACAGTTTTCTTTGAACTGAGTTCTTTTGTTTAACAATGAGAATCAACTTGTGTTTCTCAGGAAAGACTTTTTAACCAGCGTATGCAAAACTGAAAATCCTTTTATTATCAACATCTGCATTTTTTAAATATTCTTGAGCATTAACACATAAAGTTGTATCCACAGTTGCTCTAACCAGAAAAAGTTATAGATTGTTGCTAGCCTCTAACATCTCTTTTGTTCTTAAGGATGGCCGCTTATCTAGAATAAGTATTCACACCTAAGTGTCTGTTGTGACCTATTTGGCCTAGATTTGCTTGAACTGCCTTTGGTAAATACCTTCCTTTATGGATATTAACTATTAAGCATGGGATATCTTTATTTTTATTGTTTTGTCCAAAGTCCTTGGATTTAATTTGTAAGGGGCATGCTTGTCCGTTGGGAGAAAAAAGATAATAAACTATAAATTGTTTATATTTGTACTATTCTTTAATCTTTCAATGATCAAAATGGTGACCTTCAATTTTCATTTGGGAAGCTCCGTTTAATTCCAGGAAAGGCTGAGGATTTTATTATTTTTTATGGTGCTGTATTTAAGACTGTTTGTGCATTGGGAATCACCTCAGCATGCTGTGAAATGCCCACCCAAGAACATCAAGGTTGAAGGAGTATGAAATCATGCTTAAGTATTTGGGAATGCTTTAAAACCAAAATGAAGTATGGAATAGTAGAGCATCTTGATTTAACCAAAACGAAGAAACAGGGATGGTCGGCTCATTTATGATGCAGGACACTTTAGGCTGCGAGTGTTGGACACACCCAAGGTACTGCGTGGAATTGGCGGTTTCGCGTGCGGCACCTAACCGATTCCGGTTCCGGAACGTTTGTTTCGGTGCTGCTGCTTCGCCGGGTGAGAGACCAATCACTGAGAAGGTCGCCATTACTGGCACCGTGGTGTATGCGTCGCCGTTTCGCTCGGACTGGCCATTCGCCCTGATACTGAACTCACCGCCAGATCGGCAGAGGCTGGTAGGACACTTTGTGCATTTTAATTTTTACTTTTCATAGCATAGGTCACTTCTCATAACTAATTCCAACATCACTTACATATATGAGCCTCTTTTATTAAGAGTGATACTACTAACCAATTCTTCTCAAGGTGTCTATGGCCTCTATACATTCTCTGGACAAGACTATAATGTCCCCTTCTCAAGCATAATTAGTTTGTGAACAATTAGCCTATTTTTTGAGTTGCCTTGTAGGCTAATTGGTGGGCAAGGGAGAACTCCAAACTTCTTGGAGAGCATAGTATTGATCTAGCATTGGTGCAAGAATTTAATTATTTCTAATTTTCAAAATATTGTAATTCTTCCTTGTGGTGATTTGTAAATGTAATTTTGGAGGAAATATGCTCTGGTAAATGTTTCCAAGGCATCTCCAAGGGAATATTCATTTTGGGCGTCCCATTTATGGGTGGGACCACTCATTTATGTCATTCATTTGCATGTAATTGCATGCATTTACACGTTGGGTAACCAGCTTTGCATGTTGGTGCATGTTCATTATTGGAGCCATCGGGGCCACCGAAGATCAATGAAGATGGTAGAATTGATCAAAGTTGATTGGTTGAGAGATAGGCGCCTATGTGAGGGCCATGAAAACAATAAAATATTTCTTTTATCTTTGATTCTCCTCAAGGTGGGGCGTGGGTTTTCCAAGGAGGTTTTGGCATGTTGTTTTGGGATACTATAGTGGTATTTTCCCCCTCAAACCTCTATATATTGTGGCCTTGTGATTTGTAGAAGGTTTTTCGTCCTCAAGAAGGCTAAGATGAATAGAATTCAATCCCGTAAAACCATAAGGGTTTCACAAGAGGAAATAAAAAATCTGCATATTCAAATGAGCTCCTTGAACCACCTTTTATACTTTTTCCCCCAAACTTTCCATAAGGCATATTTTAAAAAGCACTTTTAGTTAAATGACCTCTTTTTGGTGCCAAAAGACCTTTTTATGAAATAATAAATATATTTGATGAGCAAGGTCCCCCTTTTATGCGTCAACGATTTAAAACTTTAAATTCTCTTTCCAATGAGCTATTGCACTAATGTGCTTTTTAAATTATTTTAATAAAATTAAGCAACCTTAGTAAAATAATTAAATTAAAGCCAATAACACAACCGAGTTGCGGAAACTGTTAGCAAGCATCAGAATTGAAAACTGACCATATTGGAATGATATCGATAGCAACCTTAGTAAAATAATTAAATTAAAGCCAATAACACAACTGAGTTTCGGAAACTGTCAGCAAGCATCATAATTGAAAACTGACCATATTGGAATGATATCGATGATGAGTAATGAAAATCAGTGCCGATCGGATGACTTACTATAAATAAATGCTCTCTCCAAGAATCTTGAAGAACACGCCATAAGCCAAAATTCTCTTTGAAAAGTGTCATAGGAGTCATCAAGACCAATTGAGCTCATTGCCAACACCAAATATCTCTCTTGACAAGGTTGACAATCACCAAGAAAGTAGGAGCTAACTACAATGTTGAAGTGACTGAAAATGGGGACATTGCAAGCTCTCAACCTCCTTTCATAACATTCTGGAGGGAAAATAATAATAATAAAATAATAATTTCCCATTTTTCTCCACACTCTTTTTTCAAAATAAATAATTATTCATTACGTGCCTAGACCCCCTTGTGCCTAGGAGTCCCCTTGGAGACAATTGATTGAGACGATTGACTAAGAATTTGTGATCATGTTTAATACACTTGCCGTTATTCTGCAGTTCGTTTGCTAGCCATACCTACTAGAACCAATAGACCACCACCTACAAGAGAACCACCCAAGAGAGCAAACAACGAGACCCACATTGCATCTAGGATGCATATGGTACTATATAGAGGCAACCCTTAGAAAAACTAGAAGCACATTAATTGATGAGCACAAAGTTTACAATCAATCACATCAACCACACATATGCAAGATCTAGCAACTGAGAACACAATGAGAACACATGATTTACGTGGAAACCCTTTCGGGAAAAACCTATGGCAAAATATTGCTTATATATTATAGATTAATCTTCTTCTTCTTCTTCTTGTAGGCTCCAACCTACTAGAGACTCCAATCTCCACTTAACATAAATACAGGCTCCAACCTATTGGAGACTTCAGCCCCCACACAAATTGAGCTCCAACCCAGCAAGAGGCTCCAACCTCTACTTGATAGGTTTCAACCTATTAGGGAATCCAATCTCTACACAAACTGAGCTCCAACCCAGCAAGAGGCTCCAACCTCTATTTGATAGGCTTCAACCTATTAATTCTTCTATGGCTGATATGAATAACTCCTTCATCCAAATCTTATTCAAATCTCAAATTTTATTCAAACACAAATATGATTCAAATACAAATCTGATCCAAACTCAAATCATAATCTTCCTTCCAAGTCTGATCACTATCATGCACTTCTTTTCACAAATCTGATCACAAATTACAGGTCTGATCCAATTACAAATCCGATCACTATCATGCACTCTTTCTTTTCACAAATTTGATCACTATCATGCACTTCTTTTTACAAAACTGATCATAAATATGACACTATCTTTCCTCAAAATCTGATCACAAATCTGATTTAAATATTGCAATGAATTCACTCACAAATCTGATTACAAAAATGCACTGCTTCCACATATTTCTGCCTTAATATCTGCTCATAAATCCGCTCATGAATCTGTCATAAAATCTTCTACAGTTTACTCATAAATCTGTGATGTGTCTTCCTTTTATTTCTCTTCTTTTCACAAAATTGATACTAAATATCTCTTATAAATCTTCTCACATATCTTTTGTAAATCTGCTCAAATAACTTTTTATTTCTGCTCTTCATATGAATGATATTAAAAAATTGCTTGCTTTCTATCTCTCAAACAAACCCGTATTTATGCCTTGCCAAAGTGTCTTTTCACCCAAGAGGGGTGACTCTTCCAGGGGGTTGGCCACACATGCATAAAATAAATTTTATTTTATTTAAGAAACCCTTCTAGATGTGGGCGCCAATATCAAGAGGGGTCAGCGCCATTGAAAAATAATTTATTTATAATTTTAAATTCCTCAAAAGTGGGCACCATAATAGGAGATGTCGGCCCAAAATAAAAATAATTTTAATTTTGATTTTTGTCTTCACAAGATGAGTGCCAAACTTAGAACTGTAGGTCAGCCAACAAAATTTGTTTTTCTATTTTTCTTTTAACATCACCTTTGACATCAATGACAACAATTTCCAATCGTCTATACACCTTTGACATCAATGACAACATTTATAACATTTAATCTCCCATGCATTTCTGTAGCCTAGTTAAAGCATGCCGATGGCAACTAAGACATGAATCAACTACAACATCACTAAACTCTTAATTACTAGCACTAAAGTACTATGCAAGAGATCCACATAAATAAAAAAAAATTATTACCAATATTTTCTTCCTTGCTGGAAAATTGCTAAAAAATTTGGAATTGATACTTATTACTTATTAGAACTCCCAAAGTAAAATGCGAAACATTAGATATTTTCTTGGAGGATGTTGATGTATATATTTTTTGAAATCTAGTGAAGTAGAAGCATTATGACCATACTACGACATAAGGGAATTTTGTTTTTTTCCAATGTTTAAATAGTTTGCTGCTCCATTCAATACTCTAATGACAATCACTTAAACTTATGGCAGTGAAATTCACTATTAAACCTTGCACCTCCTCCACAAAATAGTTAAAATACTAATTAGGATTAAATCCTTTTTGCAAAGAAACTACAATCACATGTTTGAAATTGAGAGAAACTACAATACCCCATCCTTGCTATTAATGCCTCCCATTTTTGCCTCATTATTCATTTTATTGCCAATGAATAAAGATCCACCATACAAGAAACTACGATTAGAATATTTGATAAGTAGTTCTGCACTTGCTTTCCCTAGATTTCCTTTTGAAACCCCATCGAAATGACCAATGAGCTTTATCTAGCTTTCTACAATTCTCTTTTGTTACTAGCAGTTTATTTGAGTGTTTTCCTCTTACCCTTGAAAATGGATATATTTTTCAAATATTAATATTTATACAATTTGAAATTGTTGTCTTGAGAATCTAGAATAATTTACTCAATCCCAATATCACATCTTGTCATCATTGAAACTCACAAAAAACATTTTTTTGTCTAATATTTTAAATTTTTGTATGGACAAGGTCATGTTGATAAGGTTATCTATAGTGTTTCTCAATGTTTTCGGAATAAAGAATTGTGGGGAAGGATTTCTACAGTAAGCAAACCTTTTTAGATGGTGAGGGAATGGCTATATATATAGAACACAATAATTTACAAAAGTATACAAAAGTAGACATTGAATACAAACTTGAGAACACAATGCAACAATTAATCAATAATTATTGATAAGTGATAACTATAAATTATAATAACTAAAGAATGCAAATTGTCAATCATACATCAAAATGTAATATTTTGCTATGTTATTGGGTTCTTTGGTTTGGGCTCTCGTGCCTGCTCCAGGAGCATTTTAGTTTGGGAGCACCTAGGGGGGCGCCTGGGAGCCCCCAAACGCCCTAGGTTCCCAGTGGGTTCGTGTCCTGTGTACCCACAGGGAACCCGAGGTGTCCAGGGTGCTCCTAGGTGCTCCTGGGTACTCTTGTGGGCGCCAACAACTAGGGGGCAAAACAAATGAAATTAAAAACATAATCATTTCTGGTCACTGTGACCCACTCTGATCGGCCATCACTTATATCAGTGTGTAAGGCATCTTGAGCTAAGAAATCCATGAGCTTGTCAAATGTAAGAAGTGCTTTGGTCGATTTTGTGGGTATCACAGTGGATGTCACATTGTTGGAATGTGAAAGGGGAAAGATGGTAGATGAATTAAATGTTTTGGAATATATTTTTGGTGATCTAGTAAACCTAAAGAAAGTGGAAGTGGTAGTATTATATGGTTAGTTCAGTGCATTGTCCAATCAAAGTAGTAGTGATGGGGGCAAAGTTTCCCTACCCAGCAGGCAAAGATGGGTTTTCTGCTGTTTTTCTTTTGAATCCTCGAACTCAATGGAGGGAGGGGCCAATCTGTGGCATTCATGGATGATTATCGGATTATATGGCCTGCTTAAGTCATTCATCGTTGACTCTTTACTTTTTCTTTCACCCACTTGATTCCATCCAAGCTCTCTTCATTTCTCTCTCATCTTTATTGAGACCTAATTTGAATCCCTTGGAGGTCGGACACAACAGTTGTTCAATGAACAATATTCGTTTGCCTTGCTCAATAAAAATTTGTCTACTCTTCCTAAGACTGCTTCCAATAAATTGAAAACAATTTGGCCCTCTCTACCAAATCTTCACAAGATAGGCCTAATGTATTTACAATTTTGTATATTTTAAATTTTTTGCATACATATTATACAGCCGTACCCAAATGTACCGTACCCAAGAAAAAAAAATTGCCGTATTGGTGTACCTGTACCAGAACCAACAACTTAGATAATTTGAATATCAATGATTATGGTAGTTGAAAATCAAAATCCATTACAAATAAATTGAAAGTTAAAAGTACCCACTAGAGTCTACAAGTGACAAGCATCAAAATGACAAAGTCAGATTGCCAAAAAGTATGCTCACAGCTGTTTTTGTTTGAGCAACAATCTTAAAAATCAGAGTCATCATCATCTTTAAGTGGATATCTCAGAAACTCCTCATGATTGGGATTGGGGACTATTGATTGGAATCACATCATCATTGTGAAATGTGCTCCGAATGCCTTCCAATTCAGCGTGCACATCTTTCTCCTCATGAACTTCACCGATCTGGAAGATATATATTCAAATGTGTGGTTGGGCTTTGCCTATACTTTGAAACAAGGCACACAAGGCACTATGCATTTAAACAAGTGTTTCTGCCCTCATAAGGGTAAATCTATTCCTCTTTAGAGAGTTGATAGAACCATGTGTGGACTAGTTCCTTTTAGCAATAGAGGAACTAGAAACATGTGAGAGAAAATGAATGATAAGGGTGTGCAATAGTCCTAGAGGTCCATTGGTTCACCACCAACTAGGTTAGCCTATGTCAAAGTGTGCTTGTCAATCCCTACTGAATTCTTGTAGCCATCTAATTGTGTGATTTATGAAGCTTCATCTGGAGTATACATTTTTTCAGAGGCTTCATGAGGTCATTCCTCACCTCGTGGTTGTCAAAGGTAAGAATTCTGCCATGTGTTTCCATATGCCATTTTGGATTCAAAGCACATGTTGCCATGTAAAAGGGGTGTTAACAACTTTTCCTACCTTTTCTGAATGATGGGTTGGATATGCTCATTGAATCTCTAATGAATGACGACCTTCATTTGGCCAAGCATGCTATTAGTGCACTTGTAAATCTTCCCAAGACTAGGACTATTGTTATCCCCAAAATTGGTGATTGTGGAAATAAGTTGTATAAAAGATGTGATGTATTTAACATTTGACTCTCCTTTACCCTATTCTCCTACTTTGTCTTTGACTACATGCACTTGTTCCAGTCTTGTGTCACAGTCATAAGTTGCAATGGCTCTTGCAACTCAGGAATCCTTTATGGTAGAATGAAATAGGAAGCAAATAGAGTGTCAACTGATTTGAGGAATTCATTTGTTGCTAAGGTCCAAAACAATGCTAATGAGGTGTGGTAGGTGCAAATGAACATTTGCACCTCCCCTGCATCCGTGATCACCTGTTTTGCCTTCAAGGGGTGCAATAGATGTGTGTATGTGTAGATTGAATCAATCTAC
>VDFB02151968.1:0-67958 GCA_007258455.2 Sequoia sempervirens | reverse complement strand
TGTTTTACAATTGTAGGAAATGCATATGGTTTATTTTTTGGCATAAGGGATATAACCACCAGCCAATGAGTTACCTTGGCACCACTTTGTGTGCAGCGTAATCCTCAGAAGAATAAGAATACTCAGCCTTAGCAGGGTAACAGTTTTCGGTCTCAACATGATGGTGGTTGGTTTCAAAATGAGAGAGATCAGAGTTGGCAGCAAGTTCAACGTGATCGTTTTGATCAACCTGCAGAGAGTTCTCAGTCTGCAGTTAGTGGAGGTAGTTTTCCATGGTCTAGTGTACCTCCAGGTGATAAAGGATTCAGAAGGAGTATAGAATGTTTTACTTGTAGTCAACAAGGTCACATTGCTCGTCAGTGTCCTCAGAAGGGCACTTTTGGGTTTAGTCAGAGACCGGCGGCTTCAAAGTCGACAGTAGGAGATGTAGGGAGAACACATAAGGTATTTACCGCGGTGGATAACCACCAAGGTGTAGTTGGAGAAGTTTCTAGTGGAGGACTGGCATTGTTCTTTGGAAACCGTGCACGTCCTTCAACGTTGGGAGTTGATCTTCAGGGGTTGAGACGTTGACCGAGTACAGATCTAGTAAGATCCTAGTGGTGAGTCTTCTATTTCTTGGGAGGACGTATTCTAGATGTGTGTGTTATCTGTTTTCTGTTTGTAGGCTTCCTGGAGTAAGCCTTATCCTAGGGGGGGAGGATGTAGTACCCCTCCATTTTGCTTATGTTTTTTGACAGTATGTTTCACTTTGATAGACCCTGATACCTTGTTTTGATGTATTTGATCGCTGACTGTAGAGTGATGGTGGATTTATTTTATGATGTGATGATACACTATTTGATGGTGATTATTTCTGACATGTTTATTTTAGCATAAATGTTGACTTGAGATGTTATTGCTATATATGTTTATGGTAGATTAATTGATATCTATTTTGTTAGTTCGATGTGATATTGTATTGGTGAGGAGAATGGAGTTGCATCACTCGCTTGCGAGTGCCCTGTGATTTCCGTGATTTTCCCCTTACGGTGTGTTTAAATCATGGATTATATATATACATGTATGTTGCGAGGATGCTTGAAATTTTTGTAACCTTAGGCACACAGTTTCCTGAGTTTGATAGTATCTAGGCTCCTTAAAACAATGTTGTTGGGAGATAATGTGAGGTTTTCCTAGTCAGCCTCAAACCTAGTCACAGAATATGTAAGTCGAGACAGAGTGCAGTATGTTTGGTTGTCTCTTTTGTATACATCTTGATTATTTGTTATGCAAGGTTTATTTGTGAATTTAATGTTAGATTAATGTTCTTTATAATTTTATGCTTATTTTGTTTAATTTTAAATATTGTAGTTAAAAGCTTCTTGTTTTATTTATTTAATTAAATTAGTTTATTTGGTAAGATAATTTAATCATTGTGATTAAAGTTATTTTATTAAATAAATAAATAAATTGATTAAATTTCCTTTATTGAGTGAATAGATTAAATATAGTTTATATGCTTTTGTGTGAATGGGAATTTTAAATTTGTTTTAAAAAAATGAAATTAAATTTTGAATTCTTAAATTGAATAAAATAAAAATAAATTCTGATAATTGTTAGAAGAAAATATCCGTGGTAACCTTGTTGAAAGATATTTTCTTGATTTTCTAATATTACGTTGATTAAACATTCTTATTTGAGGATTTTCTAGGAGAATATTGCGGAGGTGGGGAGGCAAGAAGGCGCTTCACGGAAGAAGCAGTATTGCTGGAAAATTTGTGATTTCTTTGGGTTTGATTTTAAAATTTTGGAAGAAGATCTAGGATTATTTCCGGTACAATAATTTGCATTCTTTTGAAAAGTGAAGATTTGAAAAGGGCTTTGGAAGTTGCACACAACAGGCAAAGCTTTCTTTCAACTTTCAATTCTTCAAGCTACAAGAATACAGGTTCTTTGCTATTTATTTATTTAGTTTTGTGATTTGAAAAGATTGTTTGTATAAAGATTTAAATTTGTAGAAGTTTTGTTAATTTGTAAAATTAAAAGATTGCCTGTAGAAGAAATGATTTTGATTGAAGCTTCTATTCTTCTTGGTAAAATATTCTGTAGAAAATTTGTTACCTTCTTGTGTAAAATTTTGAAACAAATCTTTATAGTAAAATCATAGAGCAACATAGAAGGTTATCGTTAAACAATAGAATATTCTCAAAAGAAATCTCCGTAGATTTATAAATGAAGTTCTCTGTTAAATTTGGTGTTAAATTTGGGGAAAAGAAACATCTGGGAAGAACTTTGTTAAACATTCCCTGTAGAAAAGATTTTGGGAATTTGGGGTTTGAAATGAAACCCTCTGTTATTGAAATTATTAATTTATGATTAAATTGTTAAATTTGTAGTTTTTCCAATTCATGAAAACCCCTTTGAAAATAATTATGCAGTTATAATATTTTATTTATTGATTAAAATAATATATTTATTATATATAATATATAAATATATATATGCAAATATACTCTTATATATTTTAATTTGATATTATAGAAATTTTATTTTCTATTAAAATAAGAAAATCCGTCTGTGAAATTTTAAAAAATTCGCAGGAATTTTATTCATGAAAATTTTATTAAAAAAAAATAAAATAGAAATTGGGGAGGCACAGGGGACTACCCCCACAACTGTTCCCCATAGGGGAGTCGACTGTGAGGGCAGCGCTGGTGTTGCCTGCACAGTCGCACCCCACTTAGGGGTTCGGCTGTGTAAGGCAGCCGGCCCTACCTTTGCCTCCTAAAGTTATTCGAAATTTTATTTTATTTACTTTCTTTTTTTATATACAATATTTATGTTATATATATATATTTTATATGTATAACATATATTATTTTTTATATATGTTATATATATAATGTATGTATATATATAAATAAATTCATATAAAATTTGTAATTGTGTAAAATTAATGTTTATAGATTTATTTCTGGCAATTTTAAAAAATATATATATATATTTGTATATATTTAAATAATTATTCAAATATAATAATTTGAATGTAAATTTATTTAAATGTAAAAAATATTATTGTTGAGTATAAGAAAACTATGATTAGATTTTTTTTTAATGAGATGTATTAAGTAAAGAAATTGGAAATTTTATTATAATGCATGAATGCGGAATTAGAACTAATTGTTAGTTTTAATTTCCATATTGATTGAACAATGAATTATATTTTAGTTGATTAATTTTGATGCTATATGTAACTGATTTGATTGGATTTAGTAAATCCTAATATTAGATTCTTATTGTGCCTGAAATTGCTTTAAGTTGTTTTTACTCTTATTGGGCATATTGGGGATTATACGGGTTAATAAGACTTCCAGATATAGTTTCTTCATAAGGGAAACGTTTTTATAATGGTTTCATATTTTGAATAAACTAGGGTAGTGCACATGGTTCTATTTGGTTTTTAGACACCTGGTTCTATGAACAAGATGTGATGTCTGTTATTTTATAGTTGGTATTTGATGTTAGTTTTGATTTATGTGCACCTTGTCTACCCTTAGTGAAATTAGTTTCCTTGTGTTATTATTAGGGGAGTGGCTCTTTATGAGGGCCGGCACACTAAGTGGTGCCTGGGTAACCCATGTAGAGTTAGATAATCAGTGAAAACTAAATCAACACATTAGGTAGTCTAAATATTTAACTAGATTAATTATGCCTCACTTATGGACTCAAGGGCTAGTTTAGACTTGGGGATGAGTTGAGAAGGCCTGGAATGGAAAAATCGATATCTAGTCACTATGAAAGATATTCGATTCCACAACAAATCGCATGTGGGGCCGGGTTTCGTAAGAGATTACCAGGGTAACCCAAGATGGGGGCCGAAACCTAGGAAGAAACGCCTGGGTAACCTATGCAACATTGTGATGACACTTCACCTATAATAATAGTATCCTTGTGAACTTGTGTATTTGATCTTTCAGTTCTGGAAGCAATGTAACCATTAAGTTTGTACTTATATAGTTTTGTCTATGGTTTTGCTTGTGTCTAGGGTTTGTAGGTTATGTCTAGGGAACCTTTTTACTATTTTCTAGCACGGGGGGTGGGCCTACAGGTACCACTTGGTTGGGTGGAATGTGCACCTTACATCATTGGGTCCCCAGTTCTTGTTCGTGGTGATGAGTACTTCTTGGATGGAGAGCTCGTGTGTGAAAGTGTACTCTCTCATAATTATCATTTGTACTTTATTCATGTATCACTCCTCAATTGTAATTGGGGAGAACTTTATTTACACACCTAATGAGATTTCTTTTGTTTCTTTTTGAGAATATTCTATTGTTTAACCATAACCTTCTGTGTTGCCCTCTGATTTTACTATAAAATTTTGCTAGAAAATTTAACACAAAGAGGTAACAAATTTTCTACAAAATATTTTCATTAAAAATTTACCGAGAAGTACAGAGGCTTCAATCAAAATTATTTCTTCAGGCAATCTTTCTATTTTACAAATTTAACAAAACAACTACAAAAATAAATCTTAATACAGACAATCTTTTCTAATCACAAAACTAAATAAATAAATAGCAAAGAACTTGTATTCCTGTAGCTTGAAGAATTGACAGTTGAAGGAAAGCTTTGCCTGCTGCGTGCAACTTCTAAAGCCCTTTTAAATCTCCACTTTACAAAACAATGCAAACTACTGAACAAATATAAACCCGAGATCTTCCAGAATTTTTAAATCAAAACCCCAAAAACAAAAATCACAATTTTTTCCAGCAATACTCTGTTCCTTTTCCTTTCCGTGAAGTGCTTTCTTGCCTTTCCAAATTCTGGCAATATTCTCTCCGCGAAAATCCTCAACAAGAATTTGCATTTAATTCTACTAACACACATGGCAAATCAAGAAAATATCTTCTAACAAACTCACATATATTTTCTTCTAACAATTATCAAGAATTTATTTTATTTTATTGAATTTAAGAATTGAAAATTAATTTCATTTTTATTTTAATACATATTTGAAATTCCCATTCACACAAAAGCATTTAAAGAATATTTAATCTATTCTCTCAATAAAAGGAAATTTAATCAATTAATTTAATTTATTTAATAAAATAACTTTAATCACAATGATTAAATTATTTTGCAAATAAGCTAATTTAATTAATTAAATAAAATAAACTTTATCTACAATGTTAAAATTAATAAAATAAGCACTATATTATAAAGAACGTTAATCTAACATTAAATTCTGATAAACCTTGTATAACAAATAATCAAAGGCAGGACGGGCAGACAACCAAACATACGAGACTTAAAGCGATGACCTCTGTGACTGGTTTGACTAGACTGGAAAAACCTAAGTTACTAACTCTAATCAACATTACCATTGATGCAGGTTTCTCGAGACACCTTAAACTAGGTGGGTGAGTGCCCTACTGCAATCAAACATATAACATACATGTATATTGTAATACCCCTCCTGTTACTAGTTGGACTTATTATTTTTCTATGCTTTCGTTTGATACTCTGAGACTGTGATGGTACTATTTATTGTTTTGGTTTGGTGGATTGGTTAGTGTAGACTGATTGATGGTTATGCTTCTTGATTGATGACATTATGTTTGGTGAATGTTATTGCTATATATATGTTTATAGTAGATTAGTGATATTTATTTATCGATTCGATGTGATGTACTTATTGGTGAGGAGAGCGAGGTTGCATCACTAACTGCAGTGTCCTACTAAACTACGTTTCCTTGCAATTGTGCTTATTGCTATATAAATATTTGTACACAACCTTTGTTTTTATGTAGGATTCGAGGGTAGTAAGCCTCAATTCCACTGCTTTGGGCGGAATTTGGGTGAGCCTCAGCAGAGCCAATGGGCATGGTGTGGAAGGAAATAGAGTTGACAAGAAAGTTTCTAGCCTTGCCATCATCAGCAACCAGGATGAGTACCTCATCGATATTAACTCTGTCGGTATAGTTGCATGTTTATTGATTGTTTTTGTTAGATGTCTTTTCGTTATTTGATTATGTCGTGATGTTATTAATTGAAATTGATGTTGTTTTCATTTGTACGTTTTCTTTAGCCTTGCTGACTTCTAGGAGTAAGTCAAAACCAGGGGAAGGATGTAATGCCCTCGTTTTGACCTCTACAGGCGATTAGAGTAAGTTTGTTCGTTAATTGTTGATTTTGGAGTGCGGGTAACCTATTTCAGCATTTGGTTTATTTGAATTGATGATTCTTTTAATTACTTTATACATTAAAATGAATTTTTGCTTTAGCAAGTGCTGATAAATGAATATCAATGGTTTATAAATTATAAGTTAAACTATAATAAATAAATATAAGTTGTAAGTTGGAATATTACGGTGTGGAGCTATGATGGTGGAAGTCTATTTTTGGACTGGTTGTCTTGGATTTTGGCAGTTTAAGTAGATCTTGAAAAAAAAAGAGAGTAAGTTATGGCATGTCGAGTCGAGTGAGAGTTTTCTCCTTAATTTTTGTTACAGTTGCATTACATGGGGGAAGGACTTTAATTTCATACCAATTATAATTGGTTGTATGGCTGGTTGCATACGGGGGTTGAGGAATAACTTTAGTTGTTTACCAATCATACTTGTTGCATGTTAATACGGATAAGGGAATCGTTATAGTTTATCTTGGCTCGGGAGCACGTTTTTAGGAGGCTCGGCTTCTTGTGACACATCTTCTCCTTGCATGTTGGTACCCACATGGGGGTCTTAGGTATTGGTTCCTTGATATAATATCTTTTACTTCTGCAAGTATGGACACCAGGGAAGCTCGGCCAGATCCTCCATAGAATTGTAAGGTTATTCGACATATACATAATAGCTAGGGCAAAAAAAAAATTGGGGAGGACCGAACGCCTACCAAAGTCATTGATGGAGTCCTAGAGACAAAAGGAGATGGGCCAAACTTGGATCTAAGCCTATGAAGGAGCCAAATTTTTCCATGTCTTGATTTTCACAGGAGTTGACTATTGGAAGGGAGTAGCAAGCGCTAGATTTTGTATCTCAGAATTAAAAGAAAACAAGTTCTTATGGTGTTTCCTGGATGCTCGCTACATCGAATTCAGACTACTACATATCCTGTTAAATGAACTCACCTGTCAGGTAAGTGGTGCTCCTCATATATCGATTCTTAAATGGATACTATTTACTTACTTTTTGTTTATTCTCTTCAAAGCCTAAATTTAGTGACTATTATGTTATTTTAAATCGAGTATGTGAGCCTTTGAGACCATTTCTATGAACCTCTTTCTTTAGGCCATTTTATGGGCCCTTAAGAAATCATCTCGCTGAGACAAGCGAAGTATTTGAAAACATTTCTGTATAGGCAACTACTCATGCCACAGAGCTTTTGAGCCTCTTGTCAAGGCTTCTATATGTATTCTTGCATAAACTTCATCATCAATTCCTCTCATATATATATATATATATATATATCTTGGCCTCTCAAGCATCATCACACGAGAAATCCTCAGCCATGACTTCTGATTGTAAGTCGATTTGCTGGCCCTCTTAAACTTTTGTTTTCCAATTGTAGGAAATGCGTATGGTTTATTTTTGGCATAAGGGATATAACCACCAGCCAGTGAGATTCTTGTGACTCATATAATTATTGTACCATTCTGCGATTTTTCCTTGAGGAGTTTTGTCAAATAGTTCATGTACCATGACTTTGCTTATGCATTTTGCATGCATGTCTGCAACCAGTGCACAATATCATAGTGCAAGCCTATTTCTCAGTTTTTTTCATTTAGCATTGCCAATATTATCCATAATAATATCGAACCGGTTTAAATGATGGAAGTGGTTCACATCTTTCTAAAAAATATCTCTTGCAACAAATTAGGAGATAAACAAGGATGTAGCGTGGTTGTCAGAACATGCCCGAAGGTTCTTAACAACTCTAATGGCCGTTTGAGGGCCATGATTAACAAGCCAAATCCAGTTGCTAACTTTTCATTATCGTGACAGAATAACGATTCTTCTGTCTTCTCTTCCTCCGTATTAAGTAAAAGTCTTGAATTTGAAAATACCCTGCTGCCTTCAGTCGCCAAGCCAACTACTTCAACCTTGCATATATCTTCTGTGTTGGTGGATGTGATTTGTCTCCTACTCAAGAATCATGTACCATTATATGGCGATCAATCCAACTGCATCAAGGTTCTTTGCCTAGAGAATACCTTTACATTGAATCTGTAATGCTATGCCAGACGATTTAATTCAAAGTTATTAAATATTATGTAAGATCCGATAGTTTGTACCATATAGGAAATTCGGTGGCCTTTCTCTACCCTTTGTTACTGGTAGTAATACTACCGGTGCATCGTATTGCAGTTAGTCATTATAGTCATTCAACCGTACCTCTTATCCTTCAAATTGTCTTTCTAGTTTTGGTGAATTGCGCCTCCTTAATTTGACTCTAGAGCTATCATTATTTAGGTAGTATTCTTGTTATTCTGAGAAAAAGTATAATGTGCTTATACATATATAAATACACAGTTTTCTCTTTACAAAATCGAAGGGAATCTATATTGGTTCTTTTGTATGTACTTACATAGTACGTTATTGCATTCTATTTATTATATATATATGGGTACCTGTATATGAAGCAAAAGGGGTTAAAGATGTTAGAAGAATAAGATTATCACGGAGCCAACTTTTGATATTTAAAACTGATTATTTATTGGCATATAGAAGATGATAAGAGAAGTATTAATTAGGGAAAATCATTAAAGGGAAGTTTATGTCAACAAAAAGAAGGTTCATTGTTAGAAGAAATTAAAATGTTTCTTTTCTTGGGTCAAATATTCTTACAAAGGAATTAGGCCTTGTGAATGTAAAGAGTAGTTTAGGGGAAATTATAGATATGGATTTGGATATGAATGTGGACTAGAGTATAGATTATTTAGTAGTGTGGAACGATAGTTTCGCTACGAGAAGCCATAAAGAATAATGCTTTTACCAATATATAAATAATAGTGCATAAAAATGAATTACGGTATAGTATTGCATGTGGAAGATTAAATAAATATGTATATAAAATGATCTTTTATGTAGAGTTGTTAGGTGACTATTATTGCAAGGAAGTGTATTTAAAACAGTAGGTAGGTGTTTTAAGATAAACCTTTCTTTTGCTTTCTTTCTGTGGCTCTATGTAGATAGATTTATGTGAGAAAAATTAATTAGCTCTATTTATTCTTAGTTAAATGAGTATTTCTGAAAGAATAAATAAATGAAAATTTCTTATATAGATACCTATAGTTGTATGTTATTAATATTTTAGCGATTGCTTCAATATTTAGAAGTTTATAATGTAAATAGGATTATGTTGAAATTGGGAGTTAGTAACGAGGTTTTACCTAGTCTAATCTCAAACCTAGTCACAGTATGTCGTTAGTTTAGGTCTGGTATGTTTGGTTGTCTCGTTTGGTTTGTCTTGATTATTTGTTATACAAGGTTTATTTTGTGAATTTAATGTTAGATTAATGTTCCTTTTAATTTAATGCTTATTTAAATTAATTTTAAATATTGTAGATAAAAACTTCATATTTTATTTAATTAATTAAATTAGTTTATTGGTAAAATAATTTAATCATTGTGATTAAAGTTATTTTATTAAATAAATAAATTAATTGACTAAATCTACTTTTATTGAGAGAATAGATTAAATATTCTTTAAATGCTTTTGTGAGAAATAGAATTTTAATTAAGTATTAAAAAAAGAAATTAGTTGTTGAAATTTTAAATTCAATAAAATAAAATAATTTTTTTGATAATTGTTAGAAGAAAATATCCGTGAGTTTGTTAGAAGATATTTTCTTGATTTGCCATGTGTGTTAGTTGAATTAAATGCAAATTCTTGTTGGGGTTCTGTTTTTTAAAATTTTGGAAGATCTCAGGATAATTTCTGGTACAGTAATTTGCATTCTTTTTAAAGTGGAGATTTGAAAAGGGCTTTGGAAGTTGCACGTAGTAGGCAAAGCTTTTCTTCTACTGTCAATTCTTCAAGCTACAGGAGTACAGGTTCTTTACTATTTAATTAGTTTATTGTGTATTGAAAAGATTACCTGTATAAATATTATTTTAAGTTTTGTTAAGTTTATAATATTAAAAGATTGCATGTAGAATTAATTTTAATTGAAGCTTTTGTTCTTCTTGGTAAAATTAATTGAAAATGTTTCTGTAGAAAACTTGTTACCTCTTTGTGTTAAATTACAAAACAAGATTTTATAGTAAAATCAAAGAACAACACAAAAGGTTTTATCAAACAATAGAAGATTCTTAAAAGGAAACAGAAGAAATCTCCGTATATTTATAAATGAAGTTCTCTGTTAAATTTGGGGAAACAAAAATCTCTGGAAAGAACTTTGTTAAACTTTTCCTATAGAAAAGATTGAGGATTTAGATTGTGAACGAAATCTTCTGTCACGGAAAATGAAACCCTCTATCAAAATTGATAAATTGAAAACCTCTGTATAATTTGATTAAAACTTTCCTATAGAAAATTTTTATTTAAAATTTGCTCTTCTCGAGCAATTTTTCTGATTTATTGTTTATATATATATATATATATATTTATATATTTGGTTCCATAAAATATATATATACATATGAAACTATGAATAATACACAGAGAGATTTTTATTTAAAAAGACAAATTTATTAAAAATTGCTGCTCAGGCGAAATAGGGCACGAAATGTTTTATTTAAAAAAAAAATAAAAAAAATTTAAGGGGGCGAGGGGCTACCCCCATAGCCGCCCATGAAGGGCAATGTCTGTGGAGGCAGTCGGCGCTGCCCATACAGGCAGCGCTCAGGTTGCCAACACAGCCGCGGCCAACATGGGTTGGCTGTGTAAATAGTCGCGGCCCATAGGGGCCGACTGTGTAAACAGCCGCCATAACCCAAATTTCTTTCCCTTTTTAAATGTTTCTAAAATTTCGATTTTTAATTTCATACGAATTTCTATTTCGTACGAATTCTAATAAATACGAATATATATATATATATATATATATATTTGTTAAAAAATTTATGTTTAAATTTTGTATATTGAAAATTGTGTGTATATATATATATATTTTTATATATGTATGTATATATGAGATTAACTATTTTTAAAATAGTAAAATTGAAAAGATAAAGTTGATATTTATTTTTATATGAAATTGAGAAAATCAGAATTAGACTAATTGATTCAATTTCTTTTTATTGTTTGAGAAAGGAACTATAAACAAGTTGATTAACTTTCATGCTATTTATTTGATC
The DNA here is from genome assembly GCA_007258455.2 of Sequoia sempervirens. NCBI lineage: Eukaryota > Viridiplantae > Streptophyta > Pinopsida > Cupressales > Cupressaceae > Sequoia > Sequoia sempervirens. Next base: position 56,676 of record VDFB02151968.1, on the reverse strand, counting down.
GGATTTAGTAAATCCTAACATTAGAGTTTTATTATGCTTGAATTGCTTAAAATTGTTTTTACTCTTATTGGGCATATTGGGGATTATACAGGTTTATAAGTCTTCCAAATATAGTTTTTTAAAGAGGGAGTTGTATTTATGATGATTTCATATTTCGAATAAACTAGGGTAGTGCACATGGTTCTATTCGGTTTTTAGACACCTGGTTCTATGAACAGTATGTGATGTCTATTATTATATGTTGGTATTTGATGTTGACTTATGTGCACCTTGTTTACCCTTAGTGAAATTAGTTTTCCTTGTCTTATTATTAGGGGAATGGCTCTTTATGAGGGCCGGCACACAAAGTGGTGCCAGGGTAACTCATGAAGAGTTAGTTAATCAATGAAAACTAAATCAACACATTAGGTAGTCTAAAACCTTTAACTAGATTAATAAGCCTCACTCATGGACTCAAGGGCTAGTTCAGACTTGGGAATGAGTCGAGAAGGCCTGGAATGGCAAAATCGATATCTTGTTATTGTGAAAGACATTCGATTCCGCAACAGATTGCATGTGGGGTCGGATTTCGTAAGAGGTTATCAGGGTAACCCAAGACGAGGGCCGGAACCTATGAAGAAACGCTTGGGTAACCTATGCAACGTTGTGATGACACTCCACCTATAATAGCAGTATCCTTGTGAACTTAGTGTATTTGATCATTCAGTTCTGGAAGGAATGTAACCATTAAGTTAAGTTTGTACTTTCATAGTTTTGTCTTTGAGCTCATTTGTGTCTAGGGTTTGTAGGTTATGTCGAGGGAACCTTTTTAATATCTCCTAGCATGGGGGGTGGGCATTCGGGTACCACATGGTTGGGTGGAACGTGCACCTTACACCATTGGGTCCCCAGTTCTTGTTCGTGGCGACGAGTACTTCTTGCATGGAGAGTTCGTATGTGAAAATGTACTTTCTCATTTGTATCAGTGGAAACTTTATTCATGTATCACTCCTCAATTGTAATTGGGAGAACTTTTGTAATATGTAATTGTACTTTTGTATGACCTGCGTCATTTGGAAATGAGTATTGTAAATGTTATTACAAATGCAATGTAAGAAAGAATCATATTTATTCTTTATATCTTCGATGATGTAATTTAATTGTTATTAAATGTTTGCTCTTAAGTTTTTGTGAATTAAATATATGCTAAGTTATTTACTTTTGTCATCTATGGGATTTACATGTAGTGTGTCGTCGTGTATCTTAGGGAATGTTTGCATTAGTGAAGTTTATGTTTACACTTTAAAAAAAAATTAGTACACTATCGTAGTCATTGCAACATTCTTTAGGTTACAAGACGGGGCATTACAGCAAGAGAATTAAGAGGTAAAGATGGCTCATGGTGATGTTGGGATAACAGGGGTGTTAAGAGCATTAGTAACAACTGAGGATCGGATTGTAGACATTCTTACAAATTCCCCAAGTTTGGACAAATTTGTAAAATTTAGGGGCAAACTTGGTGTAGCTAGTAGAATGACCATTAAGGGAGGGTATTAAAGTAATATTGTTATATTTAATTTATAATGGTCATCTTAGTTAGTTTAGTTTGCTTTCAGTTAGTTTTAGCAACTTTCTTTTATTTCTTTTGTTATCGATTGTTTTTTATTTAGAAACATTGTTTTGTAATTTCATATTAAGGAGTATTCCTCTCCTTTTTAATTAATCAATTACCATTTCAAATACATTATAATAGTTAGATCTATAGTTCATAGCATCATTAACATTTGAATTCAAAATATCTTAACATCATTAATGATTATTCCAAGGTATATTCCTATAGCTAATCATATTAGGAATTCACTTGAAATGTTTGCGATCTGCAATCTCAAGGATGGTTGTCCTTGTATTGCAAGAGCATGGGTGGATCCTTATCCATCCATCTCAGAGTGGCGTAATTGAGAAAACTGTCAAGCCTAGGAGCACTCATTTACCTCCTAGCCCACAAGCATGGCACGAGCTCCATTCCATTCATCTCAAGGTGGCATGCTTAATAAGATGCACGAAGACTACCTTCCTCAACAAGCCCAGGAGCATGTAATGTCCCTTGTCCTACTTTTCCCTAGAATTCGCTTGTCGATTAGGTTTGGGGTTTCTTCTTTTCAAAGGAATGTTTTCTCTAATGAAGTAATCTTCGATTGAAATCTGCATTCACCATATTAACAACATTTCCACATACACATATGTCTGTTAGCATTAATATCTAGATATCCAAAAATATAAACATAATCACAAAAGCAATAATGAAGCCATAGGAGGAGTGGCATGGGTAGATCCACCCGAAGTCCTTTGCCAAGCCCAAGAGGTTGTGTACCACAATTCTCTCTTCTCAGTGACTTGTACTTTCTTTTTCTACCCATATCATCACCTCGGAAGACACTTAACCTACTGGGGGAAGCCAAAGAAGCTTATAAGTGGTCTAGGCCTACCACTCCTTCATGGCCTCGGCAGATCTTGAGTGGGACCCCCACCCCTCCATGGCCCACCCATGCCTTAGGATCAGGAAGATCTTAAGTGGAGCTTCCAATCATCCATGGCCCATCCTTGCCTTGGGTTCCGGGGGCGGATCTTGAGTGGGGTTTCTAGGCACCACTTTTCTCACGCCCTTCCTCCCTAGTAGGTTTGCAAACACTCATAAGACAATCTTTAAGCAGTCAAATACATTTGCATTCATCATTGATTCTTTAAGTCAATATCAAATCATTTCCTAGAACAATTATAATCATGTTAATACTAAAGAAAGCATTGCACTAATAATCAGATCAGCAATGTCTAGTTTGTATATTCAATTCTAAATTAATAGAGAAACATTCATATAAACATATATATCTCTATATTCTATAACTATTATTAATTAAAATTTAATCTAATTACCTTTACATATACACATTTCCTATATATATATATATATATATATTTGTACTTATTTCTCTGATAATAATATATTAAAATATTTGCTGCTATACTCAGAAATATTCACTTTATTTCTGTCCTCCTTTCCTATTCATGTTTCTGCTTTTATATCTCCTTTTACTCAGAAATATATTTCAGATCTATTTATTTTTTCCCCCCTATTCGATGCCTTAATACCCAATTGATTGGATGAAGGGTTGCATCCCTTCCACGTTGGCAGCCATTGAATAGTCATTTCTTTTGTATCACTGCCTTTTGGGAACTAATCCAAGGGTTATGAAATACCATCGCTGCCATATAATCGTGACATTTTTGACTTTTGGATTTATATATTTGTTTTGTTTCTTTTCTTTTATATTAGTCTTCACTTACTATGATAGTAATAACAGATTTTATATTCATGTATACTTACATTTATTTATTAATATTTAATTTATTAACATTCATATTTTAATATTTATAATATTGTATTCCATAGTCATAATAATAATATTATCTCCAATAATTATATACTTGTAATAATATTTAAATTGCAATTATTTATATTTAAGTTTCTGATATTTATTTTATTTGAATTTAAATACTTACATTTTGGGGTTACACTTTTGGGGACATGGTAGTCCTCCCCACCCAAGATTGCTTGCCCTCAAGTAATCGTAATTTAAAGTGTTTTTCCCTATGATGATGATATTGGCTTTGATAGGAGTTGGAGTTTGGGGGCAATGCCCTTGACATGCTACCTTATTTTGTTTTTCCAACATTTTATTTTAAGTGATTGTATTTTACAGTCTGCAGGGGTCTTACTCTTCATCATCCTCTCTTCATTTTGTGATTACAAAAGAGCAAGGGCTAGTGTAGTTATCTGTTTTTTGTTATGGGGGGTCTTGGTGGCTCCTTTTAGATTTAGGGTTTTAGCTTTCAATTTTTTTTTACTGATTTTTATTGAAAGGGAAGTTTTGTGGGGGGTGTGGGGGCGATCTTGTTGTCTTTGGGATTGTCATTGCAAGGCATACCCAGGCACCCCTCCCCCAGAGCAGAATTTCTCCTGTCCCTCAGGATGTGTCCTGGGGAATACACTAGAGGAACCTAACAAAGAAATGATAAAAATTGAAGGATGACATCGCAAGTGAAATGTACGAGAAGAGAGAATGGTAGATGCAAAATAAGCTATGGGAGTGAGGCCATTGGGTGGGCTTCAAGCTTAATTTGAAAGGGGATTTGAAGAACCTCTTTGAAGAAGTTTTATAGGCATTCTACTTATGAAATTCATAGCTTTATTATTAATTGCAAACGCAAAGGTGCAGAATATAAAGTGAAACAAGATATGGTTTGAAAATGTGATTATCCACTCACCCTAACTATGCAGTTTATTCAGTGATAAAAGTAACATAATACTATGAAATACATGTGAGATGCTTAATCAGTTTTACTCATTAGCCTATAAATGATAAATTTAGTGATCTGAATTATTGATTGCATAGGAACTTATGTATCTTGTTAACAATGCTCAGATTTGGTTTCATGGAGTCCTCATTTAATTAGAAATTCAATTAATTAGCTAAAAGACACGAACTAGGCTAATTCAGTAAATAAAGAGAACTGGGTCATCACATTGGCTGGGAAAATTTCTTTAATCAGGTAAGCTACTTAGTCATAATTAGTTGTAACAAGGGTAAACAAGATATATTGTTTAGTCAGGTAAGTATATGATTCATTCTTCATATGAGGATGGCTGACTCACCTGTTTTATTTGTTAACAGGGATTTGATTTACCTGCCTATGTGTTTGTTTGTGTACAACGCCTTTATGTTTATGTGTGTATAACATGTATGGATATTGGTTGTTGTGACTATGGAGTTTTTCCTTTTCCATTTTACTCACTTCTTTGATCATAAGGATTATTGTATATATTTTGTTAATTCTAAGGCTCTTCATTTTGATCACTGGCATCTTTATATGTTGATAATTTCCTGTTTTATACATAGTATGAGTTACAAAATATTGGGAAGTATTAAAATTTTACAGTATTTAGTATTTAGTTTCCCAATTTTCTTGATTCCTGATATAATATCATACGAAGTGTTTTAGTGTGATTCTATTGATAATAATCTTGCAAACTGAATTGTTGATATGTTTTGCTACAGGAAAAAGTAAAATGGGCGAGCTTAGTATATTTCCAACGTCCATGGTTCTATTACCTTGTTTCATGGTTCTATCACCTTGTTTACACATGATACCAAGAAAAAGAGCTCAGGTGAGGGTTAAGGATATTCGTGCTCAGGAAAAGGTTCAATGATTACTCCAAAGATATCATTACATACAAATCGAGAAGCTTTTCTCCTCCATATCTAATGTTTTGATCAACATGCAGGAAAGTGAGAGAGATAAAAATTTTGGCATATGGGCTCCTGGTCAGACCAGAAACCCTGAAAAATATGTCCTGAAAGATCAGGTATCTTAGGTCTTTTTAAGTGAATGTGCTTGATTACCTGGCATTCGCCAAATTTTTTTAAGCATTGTTTCACAATCACACTGCTATAGACTGTTTCTTATTTTGTGATGGTGTCTTATTGGTAGTCCCAGGAAACCAATAATTATTGATCTATGTTCTGATTGATCCACATAAAAAGAATTACAAAAGTCTCACCATTCTTTAAAATTGCAGTGGTCTGGTGAGTGACTTGTGGCTTTAATATCTCGAAATTTTGAGTGACAGGAAATAAGATATCGACAACGCTATCTAGATTTGATGGTTAATTCAGAGGTCAGATATATATTCATAACAAGATCAAAGATAATAACTTTTGTACGGAAGTTTCTTGACGGGCTTAATTTTCTGGAGGTAGTGATCTTGCCTATTTTATTTTGGTACTGTTGTCTATATGTAGCTTAACTTTTCCATCTCAAGCCAAATTTGATATACAGGTGGAGACACCAATGATGAATATGATAGCTGGTGGAGCTACTGCAAGGCCATTTGTTACTCACCATAATGAACTTAATATGAGGTTATACATGCGTATTGCTCCAGAGCTTCACCTGATGCAACTTATTGTGGGTGGCCTTAATCGAGTATATGAAATTGGAAAGCAATTTCGAAATGAGGGCATAGATTTGACTAATAACCCTGAGTTTACGACCTGTGAATTTTACATGGCTTATGCTGACTATTATGACTTGATTGAACTCACGGAGCAAATGCTGTCTGGTTAGGACAACAATGTTTATTATCAAACTTCGTAACCATAGATTTTATTTTTTTTGATATTATTTTCTTCACATGTAAAATGAAGTGAACATGATGAGTAGGCACTAGTCAATTACTACTTTCATACACAATCAAATCTGCAATATCTCTAGATTAATTGTTTCTTGCTTTCCATGTGTCAGGAATGGTCAAGGAGTTAACTGGTGGCTATAAAATCAAATATCATGCTAAGGGAGTGGATAAGGATCCCATTGAAATTGATTTTACTCCTCCTTTCAGGTGAGTTTTTGGTTGTGATATTATCTAATGGTTTGTTTTGTGGGATATATTTTTGTTATTGTCTGGACTATTTACTTGAGATGATTTGATAGCTTTTAAAACTAGGCTGTATGGTTTATAAATTATATCTTCTTTTTCACTTCAGGAGGATAGATATGATTGGGGATTTAGAAGAGGTTGCTGGTCTCAACATTCCTAAAGACCTGTCATCTGATGAGGCAAATAAGTATCTTATAGCTGCTTGTGAGAAGTTTGATGTGAAATGCCCCCCTCCAATAACAACAACTCGTTTGCTTGACAAGGTTAGTTGATGGCATGCATTGAATATAATCTTCTGAAGGCTGTGTGGTTTGTATTCAGATTGGTCTTGTTATTTCTGTTTCATATTTTTTCTTTCTTGTTTCCAACTTTTATTTTTTTCTTCAGAGAAGCTTGTAGTTGTGTATCATAAAGCTTCTGCTTCTACACCAGACCATTAAATAGTTTGGAATCTTAGCATTTTCTTTGTGTAAAATAAGAACAGTAGAACTATAATTTAAGTAAATGGTATATCTGGTATTAGTTATTCTATATATCAGAATGTATTTTTCTTTATCAAGTGGTTGTTTTTCTGACACGCTTAAAATCCTAAGATGAGTTTTAATGCTGCCTTTTTCTTATGCAGTTGACACTGAATTTCATGATAGTTTTAAGATTTGAATAAATAAAATTAAATACTCATTTAGAAGGGAAGAATTTCTGCAAATGTTTTTGTATCAAGACTTACGACAACCAGTGTGTTAGGAAGTTTTAGGCACGGTTGAATTCAAAAATAGTTTTGTAAAATCTCTGTAACTCTGTTATAAATCTGGTATTAGTAAACTATAATCAATATAAAAAAAATAGTTTGCTGTGTTTTTTGAGATGACTTGGAGAACTGCTTGATTTTGGGGAACAAGGGACATAGGCTGAAAAGTACAATTAAATTATTAATGTTGGGCTCTTAGTAAAATATAAGAATGAGTTAAAATTAATTAACTAATAATACCGCAAAGCCTCACCTATATCAAAACAGATATCGTGTACAAGCCAAAAATTCATCAGACCCACATGTATGGAGATTTTTTGTGAAATACTTTAAAATTACAATTCAGCAACTAATTTGATCAAAATCTATAACATCAGGGCATATTGCTTTTATGAGAGCATGTCTAGAGATCCCTTATATGGGGATGCCATCTCCTTGATATGTTCATGGTGGTTTGATGACATTGGGATGTGTTCTTACAACCACAAGACACTGAAAAGGAAGGAAATATCTGGTATAAAATATTGACAGGATGAAATATATATTACCTTTCTAGTTGAACTGATGTTAGATGATTTACCAATGCATTCAATGTATGCTTTGCATATCTTTTGAAGAGACTCTTGAATTTTCATGTAATGACAACATTATAGACAAATGTAAAGTTTTATATGGAATAGTGTTTAGAGCAATCAACAAGACCAGCCTAGAAAACATTATTTTTTCCCTTTTAGTAGGAAAGTGTTTCCACTATGGTAAGGTTTGTTTTTCTTTTATATTGATGGGTTTGAAAAATATAACAAAATAATCAATCAAAGTCAGCTCTGAAGGAGCAAGCCTATCCCAATCATTATTAATCAATCTAACAAAGTATCATCTCTCAAAAGGTAGATATCTATCAATTACAAAATATATGGAAATAATTATATAGCATTGCTTTGAAAACAAAATGACCATACCATTTAACTAGTAGGCATATCATGTGGGCAATCATTGCTCTCAATGCCACCATTGCTAAGGTCCCTTTGTAGCACCTTCTAATCAATTAAAGGTGAACGTCATAAAGATAGATAGAGAAATAATGCAATATTATTCCAATCAGTTGAAGGAGGAAATATTGAAGATGGTGAGGGAATCAAAGTGAAATTTTTACAATCAGTTGAGGAGGAAGTTATGCAGATGTTGAGGAAGCAATACAATTTTTTTAATAATTAGAGCATATAATTTTCAATTGTTTTAACAATGAGATAATATAGATGGTATTTTCGTCCAAATCAAGGAGGTCGCTAGTGTTGGGTAACTTGGAAATTGAAGAATTTGAACAGAAGTTGCAGGAACAAAAATCTGTTGAGCTAGTAGTTGCTATCAAGCATTTAGCTCTAGTCCTAGAGGAGCTTCAAATAAGGATGGTGAAGTTTCATGTTCCTATGAATAATTTAAGTCCTTAAAATACTATTTTGGGGTTGCATCAACATAGAATAGTTCTAAATACTTGATAACTTAGTTTTTGCACATCTAGGTGTTTGTAATTGTAATATATACGTTAGAACTTGAAAACATTTCTACTAATTACTATAGGTAATATATGTGCCACAAGCTAAAACCACTTTTCTTTAAATTATGATTGTAGTTATATTTTTTTATGAATTGCTTTTCTAGGCTTACTTGTACAAGAATGTTTTGTTACATGTTTTGCCCATAAATATTGCATATCAATGCTTGAATTTATTAATTTGAAAACCCTATCATGACATGCATCTAAAGTATATGGAGAAACTCTATAATTTGTTATAAACTTATATAATATAATTTGTAACAAATAATTTTTTTAAGTTAAATGAAACTCAATTTCTTGTAATGTAATATTTTGTAGCATCTTTTTGGAGGAAAAAGAATCTAGATATCTAGATATAAACCTAGTAACTACATATATAAACAAATATAATCCTATAGATATTCTCCCTACATTTTTTATTGTATTTAATAGGAAAACTGCACAAATATATGAAATGGTAATTGATTGATCTATAAACAAAGGAGACGAATACTCCTTATATAATAAATTACAAGATGTTTCTAAAAAGAAACAGTCATGAACTAAAACACTAAACTGAAAGTTGCTAAAACAAACTAACAACTAACAAGCTAACTGAAAGCATCTAAGTTAATTGAAAGTAAACTATTGACTAACAAACATCTAAGATGACCATTAAATATTACAATAATACTTTAATACCCTCCCTTAATGGTCATTCTACTAAATAAACCAAGTCTACACATAATCTAATGGTCTTCTGGCCATGAATGCATAAAAGGCAGACTCCTGTTCAGTATGCTTTGCAACATGGGCCTTCTGCTGAGACCCTTCTTGGTTAGACTTTTGATCTGCCAACCGCTTCGTGCAATGCTTCTGCATATGACCAATCTTACCACAGTAGTGGCATGTGAAAGACTTCTTGAAGCTATCCTTCGATTTGCCTTGTCCTTTCTACTGAGTGGACTTGCCTTTGCCATTGTCTTTGGCAATAAACGCATGCTCAACACTGGGAGTGTCGTTGCTGCTCCCAAATTGTTTCTTCCACCTATCTTGTTGCAAGAGCTTGTTGCACAACTCGTCAAACTTGAGGTCAACATTGGTGGAGGTAATGTTGAGGGTTTCGATGAAGTGCTTGTAGGATCATAGCAAGCTTTTCAGCGTGATCACCACCATATCCTCTTCTTCCATCTTGCGACCAATGGCCTCCAATTGATTGCGAATGTCTTTGATCTTCATCAGGTGATCTTGCAAAGACATCTTGTCATCCATCATAATGGAAAACAACATATTCTTCAGGAAGAATGGCCTACCTTTGTCTGAGGTTTCATGAAGATCCTTCAAGTGTTTCCAGATCTACGCAACAAACTTACCAAATTGTATTTCTGGTAACATCTCATCAATGACAAACAACTTGAGAAGCATAACCATCTCTCAATTACTTCCATCAAACTTGTCTTGGTCCTTTCCTGCAACTATGGGATGAGATTTTGTACCTAGAACAAGTGAATCCAGACACCGGTACTCGAAGACGGTAAGCATCCTATGCTTCCACGTGTTGTAGTTTTTACCATTGAACCTTTGGCTAGTTTCCAACATGATGTTGGTCAAAGATGCCATCCCTTACGTTTTCCAAAGGCACGAGAAATGAGGTAAATAGTTGGCAATAATCTTGAGATGATTGATTGGTCCCACAATTTTGTAAAATATTACCAAAAATCAGAGGCTCAGAAACCAACGATTTAATCCAAAAATCGAGAAAAATGCAAACTTCGCCTAGAAACCCTAGGGGGCAAGAGGCACACAAATTTTTCAAAAAATTCGTGAAAAACAAGGGCACAATTTGTTTTAGAAAAAAAATGTCATAAACTTTAGAAACCTTAGTCGTCAAACTTATGCTCACGATTTTGTCAAAAAATTGCGAAAAACATTGAAGATTGCTGTAAAAAAAACTTCACAATTTTATCAGGCCGTAGCATGCAGAAACATCTTCACTAGAAATCACTCATGATTTTTTTTTTCACCCACGGTTTGCTTAGGTTCACACAAGTCACAAAATGCAAGTCGCGTTGGCCAATAATTTATCAGAGACACCCAAAAAAACGTGTGCACAAAGTCATGTCGGAAGAAGTTGCGTGCCTCAAAAAAATTGCGTAGGTTCCCACGATTTCTAAAAGATCTGCAATTGAACTACAGGCTGTGATTTTGCCCGCGATTTGCAAAAAAAACCAGCAATTTTCCAAACAAAAACAACTCTGCGAATTTGAGAAAAAAAACTACAATTTTCATTGCAAATAAACCCTAATTTCTCCTTAAAAAAATTGCGATTTTTCAACAGGGAAAATCTGCAAATTTCAAACAAAGAGAAACCCTTGATGTTTCTTCTAAAAAAAATTGAACAAAAAAACTTTTGATTTTTTTTCCGAAAAACTTTCCATGCTTAGAAAAAAATCCTTGTGATTTCTAACAATCGAGATAACCAACAAAAACATCTAAAATTTTTTCCAAAAAATTCTTTGGAAAAACCACAAATTTTATTGCAAAAAATTGCCAAAAATGAGCCTATGCTCTGATACAATGAAATGGTAATTGATTGATCTATTAAACAAAGGAGAGGAATACTCCTTATATAATAAATTACAAGACGATGTTTCTAAAAAGAAATAGTCTTGAACTAAAACACTAAACTGAAAGTTGCTAAAACTAACTTACAACTAACAAGCTAATTGAAAGCAATCTAAGTTAACTGAAAGTAAACTATCGACTAACTAACAACTAAGATGACCATTAAATATTACAATAATAGTTTAATAATATAGCCATCTGGCCAACAAATTTAACTCTTAATCCTTAGGATAGTCAAGGGACTTAGGTGATGCTAGGTATTCCCCATGGCAATTATAAATGCAGTACATCCTTGGAAATATCTCCCCAATAGGGAGACATCTGAAGTTATCAAATTTTTTGGGGATCCAGTTATTTTTTTGTGTCCATATACTTATCTTAGTGCCCAATTCATTTGTTTAGGGGAAAGCTACTATATAAAATCTATAGGTAACAATGGAATTTCTTGTGATGAACTAGACCTCAATTTAGAAGAATTCAATATAATTTTAAAGTTAAATTAAGTTTGATAAATACAAAGTTTCTCCTTATATTCTAGGTGCATATAATGATAGGGTTTTTCAAATTTGTAAATTTAAGCTTCGATATGCAACCTTTAAAAATAATGTATGTGTCGATTTTTTGTAGTAGAAATCAATCTAAAGAAACACATCATAAAAAATATAATTAGAATCATAATTTAAGAGAAGTGTTTTCAACGTTCAAGTTATATACTAATGATAATTATGAGAAGTGGTTTCAAATTCTAACATATATAGTATAAAACATGAGGTGTATAACAATTAAGTTCATCAAGCTTATAGAATTGTTGTAAGTTGATGTAACCTCTAAATAACATCCTAAAAACTTGTATTATTCATAGAAGTACAAAGCTTCACAATTCTCATTTGGAGCTCCTCTTACACTCCAGCAAAATGTTTGATAGTAGTTTCCATCTCAACATTTTCTTGTTTCAATCATTTTTGTTCGAAGTTTTCAATTTTGAAGCTACTCAACACTAGCAACCCATTGACTTGGAATTTTTTTTTTTTTGATATCCTTCTTCTTTAACCCTTGGAAAATTCTTGCATTAGTTCACTCACTGTCTTAAAGATGTCCTTCAATTGATAGGAAAAGCTTTTCATTATTTTCTTGACTAACTTAATGAATTTTTGCTTGCACTAATTGGAAAGACATGGAGTGTTTCCCTCACCATTTTCTTGATGTTCTCTTTCAATTGATTAGACATGTTCTGATTTTTATATGCACCTTATATTTATGCTTGTTTAAAATATTCATGTTACTTTTACACAATTGCTTAATCCACTTGTCATCATTGTTCGAATTATCTTGTACAAAATTATTCTTTGCAATTGTTTCTCCCATGTTAGCATCCTTATCCTCTTATTCATCTTCTCTTGTTATCATATCTTTGGCATGAGTATTTAGATATTCCCTCACATTTGATTTACCATCCTCTTTCTCTTCATCATCATTAGTAGCCTCCTTGTCATCATCCCCCTCAACAAACTTCACATTGACTAGACCTTTTCAATTCTCATTCTCCTCTTCACACTTTGCACATAGTTATTTTAACAATTTATATAGTTGCTTCATGAGGATTTTAAAAATTGAGACCCTCGCCTTAGACCTTCTATGCAAGTACATAAAACTTCTATCCAAGTTGCTTCAGGGTATTATAGAACTGATCATTACTATATTCTCCATCTAGCAAGTTTTTAACATGATTATAAACAAGAGAGATTTTAGGTAAACCCTAATTATGTTGATGACACATGGCAAGCCCCTTAAGAAGTGTAACTTCATCCTTACTGTTTCAAACTAGCTTGCTGTTCTTCGCAGAATTTTCAACTTTTGCAACAACATTCATTTTCTTTTTTTCTCATTGGTGCTTCATTGATTAAGAGGATTTTGATGAAGAAAAAATATTATTCTTGTTGTTGGACATGCCTTCTATTTGTGTGTTTGATGGAGTGGAATTTTTTTAGTGATTTCTAAATTATGGGGAGGAGATGATGGTGGCTTTTGATTGGCAGGGACAAAAGGTTTGCTGAGAAATATTTTCTCATTTTTCTATCTCTTGATTACAAAATATATTCATCGCTAGTGGAAGAATTGAAAAGAGTTGTGGTTTTTGTAAAAGAAAAAATAAGAAAATTCTGTAAAACATGCAAGGTATTTTATGAGCTACGGCAATTGACATTTAGTAATGGTGGACGAGATTTTTTCAATGACAAGGGTTTTTAGTTTTCCACGTGGTTGCTCTATATTTGCACTTTGTCAATAATGTACTTGATTGAGAGACTTTCCTATTGGCTTTTTTTAAGCTGATTGTGAAAAGAACAACAGTTTGGATTCTGGAAATTTTTGAATTTATAAATAAAAATTATTGCGATTATTGGGCATGCCTTTTATTTGTGTGTTTGATGGAGTGAATTTTTAAATTATGGGAAGGAGATGGCAGTGACTCTTGATTGATAGGGACAAATGATCCATATAGAAATCTTCTCATTTTTCATCTCTTGATTTTGAAGAATATTCATCACCGGTGGAAGAATTGAAAGATTCGTTCTATAGAAGAAAAAATAAGAAAATTTTGCAAAACGTACAAGGTAATCTATGAGCTATGACAATTTACATTTAGTAATGGTGGATGAGATTTTTTTTTAAACAAGGACTTTTTTTTTGCAATATCTTTATGCTTTTTTGTGGGCGAAAGATGAAAAATAATCAGTGTTTTTAGGCTTCCATATGGTAGCTTGAGATTTGCACTCAAGGACATGGGAATATTTAGATGGATCAAAGATTTCACATGCGCTTTTCAGGACCTTGTCTAAGGAGTTTTTGAAACTTGTAGGGACTAGGTATACATTACACTTTGTTCTCTTGGAGAGGATGTTTGAGTTGCAAGACTAATGGTTATGATAATATAGTGGAATCAATGGCTTGATTCTAAATTAGAGTAGGGGAGAAGGGTGAAGGAGGTGGTAAAGAGTGACACTTTTTGGGCTGATGCAAGGCACATTGTCGGCATCATTATTTCAATCTTCAAAGTTATTAGATACGAGGACACAAATACACCTAGCCTTGGAGATGTGTATGAATGCATTGATAGTATGCTTGACCAAATGAAGCCATTATATAAGAGAAAGACCCCACATTGCAGTTCTACAATGAACATATTCAGTCAATTATTTATTGCCAATGTGAGACGCACAACACTTCTTGCGTGGCTGCCTATGCATTGAACACAAAGTGGTGTGTGCAAACTCCTGATAGAGTTACCCCTATGCAAGAAGTTGAGGTGAAGGTAGGTTTCATGAAAGCCATTCATAAGATGTATGATTCTACACTTTTCAACATTGTTCATACTAAGTGGACAAAATTTGCCACTCTTAGGGGATCTAAGATGGATAGAGAGACTATGGCATAGGAGGATCCAATACTATGGTGGACTATGGATGGGCCCAACTTTTTAACAACCACACTGGCCATTCATCTATTGTCCGAAGTTTCTAGCTCTTTTGTTGCTAAGAGGAACTGGTCTACTTATAGTTTCATCCATTTTGTTAAGAGGAATTGATCTACCTGTAAGAGGGTAAAGAAACTTGTAGCTATACATAGCATCATGTGTCTCATTGATTGCAACACACTTACATACAAAGAGAGTGCAACAACCCGATATGATGAGGAGCTAGCACAAGTTGAAGATGTAGCATAGACAAGGATGGTTGGTATTGGTTTGGAGGAGCTTGAGCTTTAGGAGTCCAACAGATCAAGTGATGAGGAGTTTTGCATGAACTTCATGGATGAATGCTGATTTGAGACATTGGGCCATTGGTCAATTGTATTTGGATATTTGAATATGATATAAATATAGTGATATTCAACATTTTTATTGTTCAATGCAGATATGTTTGAGTATTTCACAATTTCATATGGTATACCTTATACATTTTTTCGTAACTATTTTTAAGTATTATTTGGGCTGTTGTCCCTCTAACATCCCCAAATCTAAGCACTTGGTTATCCCCAAGACTTGTCTTCTTGTCCCAAGATTTGAGGAACTTGGGAAATAATGTTTTAATATTTTTTAATGTTAGCAAGCTAGCTAGGCATAATAATATTTAAATGTCATTGTCAATGATGGAACTTTTTGGAATGGGACACCACCCTTGAGTAATCCATGAAATTTTCATGTGCCACTTGGATTGTAAGATTATGAGGTGTGTAAGCATCTATGATGGATGGAGTCACATTGTAAGAGCATTGATAATGGGACTTATAAATGGATTTGTAAGGGCATCTCTGATTGGCTAATAATAGCTGGTTTTAAGAGCATCTTGTAAGAGAAATGGATCCACCAAATTCGAGCTTTTGGTGGGTGGATTCTTTTACTTAGCAGTTACAACTCATGCTTTTGCCTAGCAGTTAAAAATTTTGGTTTTATCTTTTTCTGCTATGCCTATGGACTTGCCATTTTGGCCCTAGTTTTTTTTTTTGTTTTTTGTTCTAGCTTCTGAGGTATGGAATCATAGTGCAAAGAAATTGGTGATTTATTGTAGAGTTGCAAGTGTAATAAATTTTGGCGCTTATGGGTGTTTATTCAGAAGACTAATCTGCTGCTAAACATCCTTTGTTCTATATAAATGTGAATAATCTGACGAATGAATGTTTGAGGGTCAGGAATGCTGATTTTAGGCAGAATTCCAAGAAGCTGGTGAACATCTTTCACACCATATAAATATGTGGGTAATCTAACAAATGTAATGACTACATAATTCTTAACAAAACCAGGCATATGCTCATTGTCACTCAACTAGAAGATTATTTTGGTTGTATGTGTGACGGTGATTGTATTCTTGTTTATGCTAATTCACACACGCACAGACACTAAAATATTATCTATTGGGCAGTTCAGTCTTGTATGTTTCAGATAACCTGTTTCTTGGATATGCAATAACTTTCAATTTCATGCAATAAGGGTATTATACTTTAATGTTGCATCAGCTATAGAAACCTATGGAGTTGCTATATTTATGGATGCTTTAGAAATTTTGATCCAATTGGAATTTAAATGGACTGGCAGCTTGTCGGGCATTTCTTGGAGGAAATGTGTGAATCCTTCCTTCATCATAAATCATCCCCAGATCATGAGCCCTCTTGCAAAGTGGCACAGAGACAGACCAGAATTGACTGAGCGATTTGAACTGTTCGTGAATAAGCACGAGGTATTTCAGCCAGCTGCTTATGTTGAATTGTGGTTTAATAATTAATAGATTTCATTGGTAGTGTGTGGATGGAATTCTTCAGTTGCTATTAATGAGGTAAGGAAAAGATTCATTCTTAAAGTACATGAATGAATAAAGTTTGTACTGTTGCATCTTGGTTAACACTACTGGGTGCATCTAATGATGGAATTTTACAGAGTTAAAGACTAGTTAAATATTGTTGGTTCAAAGAACAATGATTGTTGCATATGCTTGGGTTTGAAGCTTGCTTTCTTATGCTATATGAAATGTTATATTTGTCTTTTGCAGTTGTGCAATGCATATACTGAACTTAATGATCCCGTTGTCCAGTGTGAGCGCTTTGCAGATCAGCTCAAGGTACTCAGATTTTCTCTAACCAGCTTTGCTTCTGTATCCATTGCCTTAATTTTGGGCTTAACCTTGAGAATCATTGATTTTTTGAATTATCTATACCGTGTATATGGTGAATTACAGTGAATAGAAGTGTGAAACTTGGCTGCATTTTTATTTTGCTAGACAATCTTGTGAATACATGCTAATAGATGTTATGTAACATACTGAATCCCAACCTCTGATATCAACTAGCAAATTTCTGCTGAGTATAACTAACTTGTTTTCATTCAAGAGTTTCCAAAACGATTTCAACCGAATCAATTTACAATTTTCAACTAACTTTTAAGTTTCCAGTTTCAGCTGAATTGAAACAACTAATTGTTTCACTAACCGTTTCACGGAGGGTCAATAACTAAATAACTGTCAAACTAGGGTTCCTTTGCAGCGAGATGGAAAAGGGAACCAATCCCGATGTCGTTACATTAAACAACTCATCAACTAACTTTTTAAACTACCAAATCCAAATGAAAGGAAAAACTATTAATTGTAAACATATACAGAGAATTATAGAAGGATGATAACTACTTTTATTTGCGTCTAGAAAGTATCGAACAAATACTACAACCATTAAACAATGTAAAAGCTGTCTTTCAAGCGTTTAAGAAAAGGAAACAATTGCCAGTTTTCATCCGGCATTTCTAACTAAATAAACCATCTAGGGCTTCCCATTAAACTAGTTAATGAATAGAGGAAAAGAAATATCTTCTTTATATTCATTAACTAAATTCAGATCTTTCATTTTAGTAGAATGATTCAAATAACTGTTCAATTGCAGAATCTTACAACGAATATTTAACATGAAAGAATAACATTCATTGCATAAATGAAAGTAAGCTTTAATTACATTGCATGTACCTGGATTTACGAGTGAGAGAGGATTACATTTGACATCATCTTTATGCTGTTATACTTGGGAATCTTTATCAATGAGGGAAAGAGAATTATCATCAGGGGCTTTACCGCCTGACCAAGATCTACTGGTCTCCCGTGTTCCTTCGTCTTAGGAAACTCGGCCCTTCTCGAGGGTAATCAATATGGATCAAATTATCATCATGCCTCTGAGCCCGGTGTCAAGGACCTATATCTCCTAATCGACCTAACTAAGGGTACCTCCCAACTAGAAAGGTCACTCTGATCAGTGGTATATCTGGTACTTGATAGCTGACAGATGTTGAATCTAGCATCGTACCTTGGCCAAGGATTTTTAATATCTCTGGCACTCCTGTGTCATCAGCATTCTCACCCTTGCTCGACATGACAACTCTCAGATCAAGTTCTAATTTTATAATAGCAATTTAATTACCATTTCTTCTTAGTTCGAGGTTATAACTTAACCATCAAGTTTCATACATAATAAAGGAGATTCATTGGCATAGAGAATTTTCAAGTCTCTCATATTTATCCCATAATAGACTCAGTGAGCGATAATATGCACAAAACCAACTTCTAATTAGAGAGAAGAGAATTCGGTTTAACTAGGTAGATCAAGTTCTTTAGATAATTTTCAAATGGTTCAACTGAACCCAAATTCAGAATCTTTTCTCTCATTTAAGGTTAAGTTAATATCATTAGACATCTATTTGTAAAGAGAAAGAGAGAGAGTCTCAACTCCACAACTATCACTTCTTTTAAGACTAACTGCCTTCTTTAAACAAAAATTGTTATCATTGAGTTCTTATGTACATAACGACATATTCAATTAAATGGTCTTATAGATCTTACAATTCAACTACAAATTTTGGTCTCAAGTAAGATTACAACGTCTGGTTATTCCTTCTTAATTCCAAATTGTATCAAAACCACAAGGTTTATGTGCCAAAAGAAGAGATTTAAACGGTGAGGATTTTTAAAGGTCACTTTTATATCTCACAAAGGTTCGGAGAACATGGAAAAACCCAAGGCCAGCGACAGATTGAGCTGATCAGGTGAAGTTCCCTTTTCAGATTAAAAACCCAGCATTCTTCAATACTTAAACAAGATTAGATCACAGCAGGGAAAGAAGAAATCCATAACCATTTCAAGATTCATCTTGCCTCAATCATTCAGAATTACAGAGATGAGGTAGAGATTAACAGTTTCAAACAAAAAAAACTTTCCTCTCAAGAAAAACATAAGCTTAATCTTTTTATAATCAAGGAAGAACACATTTTATATTCTCTGGTCAAGTTTTTCCCAGTTTGGTATCACTCTTCGTTAGTCAAGAAAATATTAACCTGATGGCCAGATTTGAGTTCCAAGGAAGATGACATAGGTCGAAGAAGCTAACAAATAGAAGTTGAAATCCGCTCCTCACAAATTGACTAAAGATGGCTTATAAAAAGTGGAATAAAAGAGTTTAGTCTCGGTTTGAGATAAGGAAAACAGAGTCAGAGCAATAGTAAGAGGCTCGACTGAAATGGTTTTCAGAGAAGAATGGAGATGAGATTCGATTAAACTATTGTTCCATTTTATGAAGCTTCCAACAATAGAATCATATTCCTATTCTAATTCGATCTGGCAATTTTCATAAAGATCATTCATATACAAAATAATATAATTCCGTTAAGTGCTAAGCAAACGGAGTAATCATATTTAAACTCCATACGTGCCTGAGTAATGGATTAGAATTTGCAAAAGTCCGCTTGGAGTTTCCAATGAAAAATAAAGATGACTCGGACTGAAGCGGCGCTTTCCCAAGCTCAGCCACGAAAGTAATTTCTAGGGCGTCGCCTTCAGAGGATTCGGGTATGAAAAGAAGAGAGGAAATAAAATCTTAGAAGCGGCACTCAAAAGTGTGGAGTATCAAACGCGATTTCCAGGCCAAGATCGAAAGATTGGCTTCATAGAAATAAGAAGTGAAAAACTCAAAGAAATTTGATGGTGAAGGTAGAATTGTCGAATGAATGAGGAGTGTGCAAAAAAAGTAAGAGTCTCCAGCCTTCAATCCTAAAAGAGAATCCATACGACCCCTCCCATCAAGACCTTCAGGAGGCTGCGGCTGCGTGGCTTCCCTTCTTAGCCGTTACCAAAGATACGAAGAAAACTGGTGGTGAAGCTCCTCACAAACATACCACCGACGACACCCATCAAAGATTCAATTCAATTTCGACTTTAATCCTTATTTTTATTTTTATATTAATCTTGACGGAATAAGAATTATAGCTATTATGGTTAATTTATTATTTTATAACCATTGTAAATATATATATATATATATACCCAGAATTGGTTCGCTCCATTTTCAAGAAGGTATTATTAATAATATTTTAAATTATATCTATTATTTTTAATTAATATTTGATAACCATTAGCAATCTTCTTTAAATAATTAAAGATTTATATATTTAAATTGGCTTATAGAATAAATAATTATAATGAATTGTTTTTGGCCAAGTTACGACTTCGATACTTGTCATACACCGACTCGAGGTTGATGATAAAATAGATCCATTGTTAACCATGTCCTCTCCCTGATGATATTTCCTTTTCTCTCGTGGCGGCGGATCCACTGACAAGGATTATGGTTAGATTGTTCTCAATGGCTAAATAATATGTATTTAAATTTAATCTCATGATCTCATTCAGTTTCACGTGAACAATACATTCACTTGCAAAATAAAGAGCTCATTAACATTACAGTTACAATAAAAAGAACAACTATTGCATTCTCAATGTCATAATCACATGAAAGCAGTTATTTGCAACTAACATTGTATTCGAAATACATAACCAATATAACGACCATAATTCCATCGTCATTAACATGTTTAAGTCAAAGGAGATGTAACATGTTACCAATTTTGATTCTTCCTTGCGTTTTATATCATCTAATAGTATTTGTCTTCCAATTACCTTAAGAGTGTGTTGATTGTTATACACAATGGAAATGCATTGTGACATTCTAGATTGGAACCTGTTTTGAAGGAAGACATATACATCTCAATAAATTGACAATCACCTTAAGCTAAAACAAGTTTCTTTGAAGTCTTTAAAGGAAGCTGGAGTAATGTGATACTTTTAATTGCAATTTTTTAACATTTGATTCATGTGAAAAAGGTACATATTGATCATTACACATAAGCCTGATATTGAAAACGATTTTTTTATTAGGTTTTCTTGCGAACTTTTTCTTCTAAAAGATTATTTACCCTCTCATGTTGTGTTCTTTAATAATCACTACATTCCTTTGAAATTTTCAAAATTACATTTGTAGAGGTCATCTATTAAGTATTACCACAACTTTCTATTTTCTCAATCAGTGGGAAGAGATATGTGTTATGCGTTGTAGTTTTTGCATGCTCCATGATAATGCTTCTCACCTTTGCGGATCTCATAATATTTTTTTTTTTCAATTTCTGTATAATCAATGTGTACAATTTACACTGCTCTGGTGTATAGGGGATTTCTTCACCCTCATTTGATTTCTTTGGCATCCATATCTTGACATGTCATGGAAGTTCGTTATCCATTGAATTCATTGATTTCTAGAAGTTAAAAATTTAAGAATAATAATCTATTTGGTGTCCATTTGGGCTTATATTTCTCTTCTGTAAGATTAATGATTAGTTTTTGAAAGTGGCAATTCTGTGTTAGTTCAAACTCTACATTCTTTAACATGTATTTTTGTGCGATGGAGAGAATCCATGTTTTTAGTGTTTGTTAACATTCTTATTACTTCTTGGTTGGACACGGTATTTATTGCTTGAGCATTGAGATCATTTTTTGCAAGGTAAATATAGATTAAATTGTTCAGTAGGTTAGGGTTTGACTAGTTAAAAATTTTAAATTGAGGGATTAAACCTGTCAGAAACTGGTCGGAAGCTGTATGTTTGGTTGCTGCAGACAAATATTTTATCTAAATGTTTTCTAATGATTTTCATTTTGAATGCTTTCAAATATTTCAGGACAGGCAATCTGGTGATGTTGAAGCAATGGCCTTAGATCAAACATATTGTACTGCATTAGAGTATGGGTTGCCACCAACTGCTGGATGGGGAATGGGAATAGATCGTCTTGCCATGATTTTGTCAGATTCCCAGAATATTAAGGTCAGTTTTGTTTGCTTGATTGCTTATTTCTGGAGATACACAATTGCTTGAAGTAAGAGCTACTAATTGCATGCCATTTTCAGGAAGTTCTGCTCTTCCCTGCAATGAAACCCCAAGAAGATTCTTCCTCCAAAGGTTAGTTTTTCATTAATTTATCATGGCAAACACATTGGGGGTTTTTTTTTAAACATCAAATGGGAATTTGTTGTTTACTGCATAGGATGTGAATTTCTTTGAAAATATACAATTGGAAGAATTTTTGGTTCCAAACAATGTTTTGGAGAGGGAAGTTGGAAGTTTTTTTCGTTCTCCGGGAAGTGCTGCATTTTTCAGCAGTCTTTTGTTTTGTTCGAATATAAAAACAATAAAAGTTTATTTATTTATTAAGGAAAGTATAGCAGCAAATTTCTTCTGGTGAAAAAGTTGGCAAAACAAAAGTACGACTTTTTGTCAAAAAATTGGGATTTAAATGGGGAAAAGTCGGATTAAAAAGAAGTGTAGAAAAAGGGAGAAAAACATATTGTTTTTGAAATTTAAAGGCATTTCAATAGCATAGAGATATTCATACATCTAGGTTGTATGATGCTTGTGATCTACAATACAATTTCGAGGAAATGTCCAAGTAGAACCCAAACATTCTAGATGAGGAACTTGTGCAAAATCCATGCTCAAATATCAAATTTTCGGAAACTTCTTGATGAAGTTTGTACAAATCTTAAAAGAAAGTTGTGCAAACCATATTCTTAGCTAAAAGTTGTGCATCATATTGTTGGGTTATGCAAATGCAATTACAAAGATCTCCCTTAAATTAAGATCTCACCTTTTAAAACAACCATTTCTAATGTTGAAATCTTTTCTATTGTCTTTCTCTAAATGATATTCTTGCAGAGAGATATGAATGATTATAAATAATGTGTGCGTCACAAATTCTAAAAGAGCCATCTCCAATGGAAATAACTTGATCAAATGTTTGACAAAAGTCTTCATATTTCATTTCTCCACCCTATTCAATAACAATAGTTTAGGCTTTGACAATGCATAGCTGAAGTGGTAATCTGCTTCTAATGCAAATTGATACATCCTTTTCTTGTTGTAAATCTAAAATATGCAATTGAGTGAATCAATGAGTCTACCGATTTCTCACTGTGAGATAAGGGGGATTCACTGCTCACGAGTCTCTTCGTTCTCAAGTGAATCCCAGGGAGCGAACTGCCCTTAACCACCTCAATACTGGCTGAATGAAGAAATTACAAAGAAACTATACACAAACTAATTATCATAAAAGAATGCTTCAGAACCTGAGAGAGAAAAGCTTCTAGATTCCCGCCTTCGAAGGGAGAGCTCTAGGCCAAAAGACTACAACACAGAATCAAGACACCAGCATGACGCGTTGGAGAGTGAAAGACTTGTTGGTGTCCTAGGCAATAGAGAACTCAAAACTTAAGCAGTCAGACTAGAACTTCACTATCTAACACAGATTTGAGGTCTGTTCAACAGAATGACAAGATAGAAAATAGGAATTGAGAAAAAGCACAAGGAAAGCTAAGAGGGAGCTTACAAATAGTCGATCATTCGAATCCTTCCTCTGAGCTCTGCTTTAGCAACTTGCACACAAGACGAACAAGGAAAAATGTTGGGGTTGTTTCAGGGCTTGTCGCAGTCAAACCCTCGTTTTGGTGTTCCCACCTCCATGGACAACTAGATAGATAGAGAGAGTAATCGAAATGAACAAAAGGAAGTGGTGAAAACAATTCTTGCTTTAGGAGGAGAACCCACACCACCAAGTAGTAAATGAACAAAGACATCTAACCTATTCGCAAATAGAAAAGAGCGAGAGTGCTACCAACAGGCCTCAGCCCCCTCTTGAACACACGGATGCACCGTTGAATGCTTGCTAGAGAGAGTTGGATGTTGGAGGGACCTCAGTCTGACAGAGCTTTGCTTGTAGGAGTGTTATTGCCAAGAGTAGGAGAAGCTGAGAAGTGAAGTGAAGCTGAGAAGAGGAGCCTTGAATGAATGAGAGAACCCCCCAAAATGAGAGCAAAAGGGGGTTTTCTTGCATGCAAGGGTGGAAAGAGCCATTACACCTGAGAGCTTGATTGCAAAGACACATGTCAAGAGCCAGGATTCGAGATTCCCGATTTCAAACTTGGAAAACCGCCAGGATGCTAGCGCGTCGCGCATGCATCCAAGACACTAGTTTTTGGGAAACGGGTTGACGAACTGTTGTTGCTTCACCATTGGACCACATGGAGTTGGAATTGTGAAATTTCGACCCATGTGGTTTTTGTCATAAATGTGTTCAAGTGTCATAAATGCTAGGAAAAGTGCTAAAATGTGAAATTGCCCCTAGATGCAATTTTGCAACATTACATTTTTCCCCCACTTTAATTGGCTCGATTTTGGAAAAATCGACCACACTAATATAGAAAAGAAAAATTCTACCCAAAACTTGAAGTTTTACAGATTTGTGTGCCAAAAAAGGTACTGTAGAGGTTGCAGAGGTTGAACTGGCTAGTACTGAAGATGTCCCCAATGATTGAACTCAATGAAAAGTACAGTGTATTTCGTGAAACCGGGGAACCATACACTCTAGGAGAAATGGGCCTCGAAGGGCCTATATATACCTAGGTGGGCCCCTAGAAGGGTCATTTTCACTATTCATCGCGAGGATTTTGTTGACTTTTGTGAGAGAAAATTCAGCAAAATGCTGAGCAGACGAGAGTATGAGGCGCCTAGGTTGGACCAACTGCATGTAGACATAGCTAAGGGTCTCAAGGTGGACTAGGTAGGCCTCAAAACCTCTTGATTTGTACATTTTTGATGATTTTTATCTATTTTTAGGTCTCGAGTAGAGCATGAGTCCTGGATGTGTGCATGCATCTTCCATGTGCACTGGCATCTAGGATCAGCGCTGTTGTCTCTGGGATGTGCTATCATCCCGGCGCCATCAATGGCAGATCGAGACACTGGCGCGACACACAGACGTTTGCGCAGTGCACACATGTCTGTTAGTATTTTTAACTTAATTTTGTCTTAGTAGGCTATGTATTGACTCAAACTTTTTCCTTTCACAAGACTAACCCGAGATCAAGGAGCATCTCGATGGGTGGGTGCTTCGCCTAGTTAGAGGGCGAGGAGACCATTTATCTGATGATGAGGTCACACACTTGCAGTGCGTCGGTCTCTGGCACATGTATACTATGCCAGAGATGTACCACGACAAGATGTCTGTCTCTCATGGAGAGGTGGGATGCCACCATATCGAGTTTCTAGTTATCGACTGGAGAGATGATTGTGACACTAGAGGATGTCTACTGCATCCTTGATCTTCCCATCCGCGGCTGGCGAGTGTAGCTAGATGACATGCACTCGGCACAGGAGCGATTAGAGGGTGTCCAATACTGCTCTGACCAGACGAACGGCGAGGACGGGACCGGGCATATTTATACCCGATGGTTTGAATAGGCCTGAACCACTGCACCCCTATTGCGCCAAGTCATGGTGGCTACTGTGGCCACATGGGTCACTATAGACAGGCAAGACTCTCACCTACATGGGGGCCTCGTCCATACTATTCGTGAGATGGTGTTTGCATGGGGGTAAAGCATGCTTGCGCATTTGTATTAGGAGCTCAGGAGGTACTCCCATTACGAGTACCAGAGCCTCACTACATGTACACTCCTACAGGTGTGGGCTTTCGCACACATCACCTACACAAGGCCAGAGGGCTATCCCCAAGTGCAAGATTATATAGTGCCCATGGCTCACTAGTACAAGCTCGTGCGACAGTGGAGACATGGTGACCTGCAGTTCTGGTGGTTGCAGTATGACACATTAACGCCAGATCAGATTAGATGGAGACTCCATCAGTTGTTTCGGTGGGTTGGTGATGGCAGGTTCCTTCGAAACTTACAGTGCAACTATTTTATTTTGGGTTGCACAGATTTTGTCATCATGTCATATTATTGGAGCCGAGTCATGTGGCAGCACAGCCGGATTCAGACCATCCCCCCTGCTATCCCCACATACACTCGAGTTGTTTAGAGCATTGTGCAACTAGGCAACCGTCTACGTCCTACCATAGCATGTGTTCGCCTTTCAGATGATGAGGCTGATGATGAGGATCTACTGGCGATGGGCATGGTGGATAATGTTGGCCTGGCTAGAGACTTTCCAGCATGGTGGGCGGCTCATCGTCTTGCACCAGTGTTTTCGGCAGATGCCCCCATGGGGGATTCTAGCCTATAGGGGGACATGTCACCACAACCATCGAGGCAGAGACGGAGGGGTCGAGGCAGTAGGGGAGAGCAAGAGAAGTAGGAGCAAGCCGAGGAGGTCAGAGCGGTGTCACCAAGGCTGAGGAGGCAGTGGAGGATGTCCTCTCCTCCACGAACCACTCCAGTCTCATTGGCAAGACCAACATCGCCCCTCATCCTAGCAACAACCTTGGCAGCATCTGAGGTAGCTCCTGACGTCGGTGGTGCGGGGCCTAGTGCCCCGCCTCCCTCAAACCCTGTAATGTCCCTTTTTGGTCAATCCTTTAATTTCCTAATTCAAGATATTCAGATAAGCCTCATGTCGATAATTTCAATGACACTCTTTAATCTTATTACAAGCAATCTTCCAGTCCACCATTAATTTTGGTAATTAGTCTTGATTTGGATGCAAATTCTACTTTCTTTGAAAGGTTACATTGTTTTGCAATTTGAGCCTGATGATATCTATAGAGTTCCCAGTATCTGGTTCGATCCTTGATATACAATAATGCTATGTTTCTGAATCATCACAGTTAGTTACAACCTAGCTCAGAGAGTGTGATGCTCCTTCAGAGTAGCCCCGATCTGTCCTAGACTGAAGAGATGTTCCTTATAATCCATTTTGCTTGTATTTCTCCCCCTCTTCCACAATATTCTTTGGTTCATTTATATCCACATGGCTACTTGATTAGAAGTGCCTTTTCAAAGAGGAGGTGACTCTCCTCGAACAGGTATGACTTCTCCTATACTTGACTTTTCAAACCCATCATAGCCTTTATCCGACATAATGTTGATTTATACTAATATTAATTATTATTATCTAATCATTGTTCTTTATTCTTCTTATCGTTGTTCTTGATGCATTTACTTATGCAGGATTGAAATGTTTAGATATTATCGATTTCTCTCACAATTGATTAAGCGATTCTTTTAATTTTCCCAATTTAGGTTGATGAGTATATATGGCGACTAGGATAACAGTTTAATTTTCCTATAGCCTTCAACTCATTTACACGTTACCTCCTTCGACTCTTTGGCATATTTATCCGTCACCATTTTTTCCCTCTGCGACACTTACGATGGGTCAAACTTCCACGTTTGGTCATTCTTTGAGATTACCTATAGTAGCGCATAATATCAATCACATGATAAAGCTTTCGGCAAGCTTTTAGTAATTGCTATTAATATACAATCAATATACGTTTGTCTTTACTCAAAACTCCTAATCTCCATGACTTTGACTTGCCTTTCCTAATGCTCTTTATTATGTAATATAGTTTCCTTATAACACATATATCCTCCCCTTACGCATTTTTCCGTATAGTCTTCAATTAGACTGAAAGCTCGATAATAGATATCGATGCCTTGAGAGGTAATTACTAAACAGTCATCGAATAACACCAATAGATCATGTTATGTTCCTCAAGAATACTTTAATCTTAAGAATCATCGCTCTTTTATGAAAGCGGTGAAATATCTCTTCTAAGGGTAGCCCGATGATTTTTATTCATTAATCAATCAACAATCTTTAATCATGGTTGACCTCATCATCCGCGGCAGTATAGAAATTGTCGATCTATGTATCCCATGCCGGCGCTAGATTTATCTTTGTATAGCGGCTATTAAATCTTAGTACTATATCCATAAATTGATTTTATTGTTATAGCAATTTTATATATTTCCTTTATTATTTAAATTGCCAATATTTATATTTTAATATTTACAACGTTTTTTATAATATTTATAATTATAATATTGGCTTTGACAATTATAATTATAATGATATCAGATAGTTAATAATTCTAATTTTTTTTTTTTTTGTTATCTAACTGTCGCGATTTCGGGGACATGACAAGACCCTTCCCTCCCAAATTTGCTTGTCGTCAAGCAATTTTAAAGTTTGGGAGATCAAACATCTTAGTTTCCCCCAATTGGGAATGCCCTAAGTTTTTTCCAATTTCTAAATCTAAATAAACAAGGGATGAGGGGATCTTTTCCACCTGATTGAAGTCATGATTGAGGGCTTGCACACAACTAGAATCATTCACCCTCATTCACCCATCAATACTAAGTAGTAGATTATTAGATGTTAGTAAACTTATGTAGAGTATCCTAATATCCTTGGAGGGTTCAACCATAAGAGAGTATAGGAAGCATGACTTGATGGGGAGCCTAGGATCCATCATGCCAACTCTTTCCCTTTCTCTTATGATTTAGCCTCTTGGGTCTTCTTAGTCACCTCCCCTATTATAGAATGCATTGGTTCTCCCTTACAAGACACATTGGTCCCCCACTATAGAAAACTATGTCTTCCATTATAGGATGCAATGTCCTCCCTTATAGGTCGCAATGACCTCCATTATATGACGCAATGTCTTCCATTATAGGATGCAACAACTGTCATTATCAATCACAATGACTTCCATTATCGGTTGCAATGACCGCCATTATCGATCGCAATGACTGCCATTATCGGTCACAATGTCCGCCATTATTGGTTGCAATGACCACCATTATTAGACACAATGTCCGCCATTATCGGTTGCAACGACCATCATTATCGGACGCAATGTCTGCATTATCGGTCGATAACCGCCATTATCGATTGCAATGACTGTCATTATCGGACGCAATGTCCGCCATTATCGGTCACAATGACTGTCATTATCAGATGCAATGTCCGCCATTATCAGTCGCAATGACCGCCATTATAGAACACTTGGTGTCTCAACTCCTCTAGACCCAAAGGCAAGTACCCCCTTGGCCCTAGTGGGCTCATCTTGTTCCCTCTTAGGTGGCGTATCTAGAAGAGGTCTTCATTGTCCTATTGGCTCAACTCCTCTAGACCCTAAGGCAGTACCCGTTGAGACAACGACAATACCCCCTTGGCCCATGTGGGCTCATCTTGTCCCCTCCAGGGTGGCATATCTAGAAGAGGTCTTCATTGCTATCTCCCTTTACAACTTCCTTGTAAGGTCTTTTGATTGCATTGGTGCCTTGGTTTTTGTACATTTCCTAAATCACAAGTCCTTCCTCCTTAGTTCCTCTCGGTCATGGTGTGGTTCCTTGCGTTCTTCCTTCCATGAAAGTGCTTCTTTCCTTTTTGCTTGGGCAGTGTCCCATTACTGATAATCTTCAATGGACCCTTCTTGTTTTAACTTTCTTCCACAGGATGGCAGGATTATGCTCTGATACCACTGTAATGTCCCTTTTTGGTCTATCCTTTAATTTCCTAGTTCAAGATATTCATATAGGCCTCATGTCAATAATTTCAATGACAATCTTTAATCTATATTACAAGCAATTTTGTAGTCCACCATTAATTTTGGTAATTAGTCTTGACTTGGATGCAAATTCTACTATCTTTGATGGGTTACATGGCTTTGCAATTTGAGCCCAATGATATCTATAGAGTTCCCAGTATCTGGTTCAATCCTTGATATTCAATAACGCTATGTTTATGAATCATCATAACGCTATGTTTATGAATCATCATAGTTAGTTGCAGCTTGGCTTAGAGAGTGTGATGCTCCTTTAGAGTAGCCCCAATTTGTCCTAGACTGAAGAGATGTTCCTTATAATGCATTATGCTTGTATTTCTCCCCCTCTTCCACAATATTCTTTGCTTCATTTATATCCACATGGCTACCTGATTCGAAGAGCCTTTTCAAAAAGGTGACTCTCCTCGAATAGGTATGACTTCTCCTATGCTTCACTTTTCAAACCCATTAGAGCCTTTATCCAACATAATGTTGCTTTATACTAATATTAATTATTATTATCTAATCATTGTTCTTTCTTTATTCTTCTTATCGTTGTTCTTGATACATTTACTTATGCAAGATTGAAATGTTTAGATATTATCGATTCCCCTCACAATTGATTCAAGCGATTCTTTTAATTTTCCTAATTTAGCTCAATGAGTATATATGGCGACCATGATAACAGTTTAATTTTCTTGTAGCCTTCATCGACTCCTTTACACGTTACCTCCTTCGACTCCTTGGCATATTTATTCGTCGCCATTTTTCCCTCTGCAGCACTTACGATGGGTCAAACTTCCATGTTTGGTCATTCTTTGAGATTACCTATAGTAGCGCATAATATCAATCACCCGATAAAGCTTTCGGCAAGCTTTTAGTAATTGCTATCAGTATACCATCGATATACGTTTGTCTTTACTCAAAACTCCTAATCTCCATGACTTCGACTTGCCTTTCCTAATGCTCTTTATGTAATATAGTTTCCTTATAACATATATATCCTCCCCTTACGCATTTTGCCATATAGTCTTCAATTAGACTGAAAGGTCAATAATAGATATTGATGCCTTGAGAGGTAATTACGAAACAGTCATCGAATAACACCAATAGATCATGTTATGTTCCTCAAGAATACTTTAATCTTAAGAATCATCGCTCTTTTATGAAAGTGGTCAAATATATCTCTTCTAAGGGTAGCCCAATGATTTTTATTCATTAATCGATCAACAATCGTGAAATATATCTCTTCTAAGGTTAGCCCAATGATTTTTATTCATTAATCGATCAACAATCTTTAATCATGGTTGACCTCATCATCCGCGACAGTATAGAAATTGTCGATCTGTGTATCCCATGCTGGCGCCAGATTTATCTTTGTATAGTGGCTATTAAATCTTCGTACTATATCCATAAATTGATTTTATTGTTATAGCAATTTTATATATTTCCTTTATTATTTAAATTGTCAATATTTATATTTTAATATTTATAACGTTTTCTATAATATTTATAATTATAACGATATCTAATAATTAATAATTCTAAATATGTTTTTTTTGTTATCTAACTGTTGCGATTTTGGTGACATGACAGACCCATACTGGCAACCAAGGGATCCAGGTATGACAGTTGACCATGCTATTTCATTTCAGTACTTTTAGTTCTTTCATCTCATGTATATGTATATTATGTTTTGGTTTTTCGTATCTATATATCTCATGGTATTGATATACATTTTCTTTCTATGTCTACAATGGATACACAGGGATGGATTGGGTTTTTTGTCTAGTGCATATCAGAGATGGCTCCTGTTGTGCCTATCCAGGGGGTAGTCCTAGACTCCTACCGGTCGGCTTCAGCGGGATGTCATGTCCATCTTTTTGAGCCGGTAGGCCGCTTGAGGACTGCCTACGAGGAGGGGCAGGTAGAGATACTGCAAAGGATCGTGGATGCTACCACACTCCGAGGGCAGCAGGATCAACTGTCGAAGGAGTTGCGAATGACCCTCGCAGAGCGAGATGCGGCCGTGACAAGGGCTGATGGTGTTGAGCAAGAATGCGATGCCCTACAGAGTCGTCTCGATGACCTTGTGGGGAAACCAGTAGCAGTGATCCCGACAAGTGACCAACAGTTGCAGCAGGAGCTCATCCAAGCCCGCATGCAAATATGCTCCCTCTAGGGAGAGATTAGGGGGATGCACGCCATGATGTATGTCTCACGATCACACTGTACCTCATCCATCTCCACTGTGCAGTCCCAACCCCAGCCGCAGCCACAGCCACAACCAGAGGGCTTCGAGAGTCATATGCCCGAGGCATAGATAGCCTTTTTCGTACATCATTTTTGTAGTCACGACACATATTTTGTAGATCATTTTTTATGTATAGACATTGATACATATATACAACAACCACTCATTTTTGAGGACAGTGGCATGATACATGTACATGACATTTGATATTTATATTATACATGAGATATTGATTTTGATATTATGGCATTTTTTATTTGATATGTATGTTCTTTACCTTCATTTGTGTTGATGTTATGGATTTTATATGTATGGTTGTATGTTTAGATTAGATGCTATCATGATTTAATAAACACACGCGGATGTATGTTAATTAAATACAATGATGATCTAATTGCCTAAAATGATGTAATGTAATGCATGGATACACAACATGTAAAACACACGTATGTATGTCTTTCACACACCTACACATGGTTGCCTCATAACACAAATTTTTTCACAATGTTTTAATGAAGGAATGTCAACATACACAATGATACGACCCTTAAAGAGTGAACATTGCACATGTGACACATCAGACAGTACACATAGTATCGACGAAGATGCATTGCCTTAACAGGTTCTTTTAGAGGCGTGCCATCCATAGATGATTACCCATAAGCGCTCGAGCCATACACGGAGATGACAATGTAAGGGCCTAACCAATTATGACTAAATTTTCTCCTTTAATTAGGCAGTGCATTTACATTTCTTTGATTCTCATAGAGAACCAAGTAACCTACCTTGAAAGTTCTAGGGAGTACACTTTGATTATATTGTCTAGATAACAATCGTTGATAAGCTTTAACATGGACAAGGGCTTGTAATCGACACTCATCGAGCATCTCTAGCTGATGCAAACAATTAGCTAGGTAAGTCTCGCCATCAATTAACCCTTTAAGGGAAACCTACAAAGATGAGATTTCCAACTCTAAAGGCATGATGGCTTCGGCACCATACACGAGGTTGTAAGGTGTTCTTCTCATCGTCGTACAAACACTCGTGCGAGAGGCCCATAAAGCGGATGCTAATTGAACATGCCAATCCTTACCATGTTTATTTACTATTTTGAGAAGAATCAGCTCAAGAGTCTTATTAGATGCTTTCGTTTGGCCATTAGATTGAGGATAATATGGTGTAGAAAATCTATGTTGAATGTGGAACTTTTATAGGAATTGCTTTACTTCCTTGTTCTTGAATGGCGTACCATTGTCAGAGACAAGTGTAGAAAGCAACCCGAAGTGAGCAATGATATTGTTTAAAAGAAAGCTACAAATAGCTTCAACATTCATAGATTGAAGCAGGATGGCTTTGACCCACTTCGTGAAGTAATCTATAGCGGTAATGATAAAGGTGTGTCCTTTAGAAGGAGGTGATATCTTTCCTATAATATCCAACCCCCATTTCGCGAAAGTCCAAGGAGAGGTCTGGTTTTGTAACTCTTGTGTAGGAGCATGAATAAGACGACTATGTTGTTGACATTGCGGTTGCTTTTTAACAAAATCGAAGGAGACTTGTTCCATCGTTTGCCAAAAGTACCCCATGTGGATCAATTTTCACACCAGGGATTTACCATCAAAGTGTCCACCCCCAGACCCTGAATGGGCTTCCCTAAGGGCAAGGGGTATTTCCGCTTTAGTGAGACATCAAAGAAGCAAGATGTTGTAAGATTTTCGATAGAGAACATCTGATAAGACAACATAACAAATTGAAAGATTTTGTATATGAGTGCGATCTTTTTTCGTCACATCATCGGGAAAGTTTCCAATCTTCAGATAGTTGTAGATGTTAGGAAACCATTCTCTCGAGTCTATGTACGAGAACACAAGAGCATCGGATTCAGGTTGATCAAAAATAGCAAGAGACCGAAGGACCTGAACCACAAAGTGGTGTTCTTTCATATCCTCATCCGAAGGTACTAGGGAGGCAGCACTCGCCATGGCATCCGTGCGATTTTCTCTCCTAGGGACACTATCTATTATGAAGGAGGAGAATTGATTAAAGCAAAGATAAAGCAAGGTCTTGATGCTAAGACAACTTACTTTTCTTAGTTTGATAGGTTTCCATAATTTGGTTCACAATAAGCTCAGAGTCACCATGTATATGAAGATGCTTTATCTTTAATCCAACACAACACACAAGCCGATAATGAGGGCTTCATACTCAACGATGTTAGTACAAGAGAAGTCCAATCGAAAGGAGACAGGGATTGGCTTACCTTTAGGCGAGATTAGATCCACGCCTACTTCGAAGCCAGTTTGACATCTTGACCCATCGAAATACATCTTCCATATGAGATCATGATTGATCACAAAAATGTTCTCATCAGGGAATAAGTCCAAACCCGAGAAGGAGCGGGATGAAGGAGCGTCTGCCAATTGATCGACAACCACTTGACCCTTTATCGATTTTTGAGTAACAAACTTTATGTCAAACTCAGAAAGCAACATTACCCACTTCGCTAACCTCCCAACAAGGTTAGCACTAGAGAATAGATGTTGACCTTCTAAAGTGACCTATCCTACATAGCCAACATTAATACGAGAGGATTGGCCAAATAATTTTTTATTGACTCGAAAGCTTTCTGGCACTCTTCATCCCATATAAAGCGAACGACCTTTTTTAACAAATGAGTGAAAGGAAGGGTATGATCAACCAATTGAGATATGAATCTGCAAATTTCTTGAATCTTCCCTTGTAAACTTTGCAACTCAGTAATGTTCCTAGGTGGAGGCATGTTAACGATTGCATCGATCTTATTCGTGTTGACCTCAATTCCACGATGAGAAACTATGAACCCTAAAATTTTGTCTGTGTCTACACCGAAGACACACTTGAGAGGGTTTAGCTTCATCTTATAGAGCCAAAGTCTTTCAAAATTAGACGAAGGTTCCCTACGTGATCCTAATGGGTTATGGATTTTTTGAAGATATCATCAACGTAGTCTTCTAGAATTTATGAATGAAGTCGTGAAAGATTAAGGCCATTGCCTGTTCGTAAGTCGCTCCTACATTCTTTAACCCAAAGGGAATGACCACATAATAGAAGGTACCCCAAGGGGTAGTGAAGGTTGTCTTATACTGGTCTTCTGGATTGATACGAATTTGATTATAGCTAGAGAAGCCATCCATGAAGGATAACAAGGCATGACTTGCAATCAAATCCACAATCATATCAATATTAGGTAACATAAAATCATCCTTAAGAGAAACCTTATTAAGATCACGGAAGTCAATGCATATATGAATGCGACCATCAAGTTTACTAACAGCAACAATATTCGAGATCCAAGGTGAGTAGTCGATTGGATGGATAAAGCCTGCTTTCAACATCTTCTCTATCTCGGTCTTAACCAACAATGCAACCTTGGGTTGATCTTTTGGATTTTTTGCTTAACCGGCTTGGCATCGAGACATAAGACAATATTGTGAACCACTATAGACTCATCAATACCAGGCATGTCCTCATATGACCAAGCAAACATATCAAGATGAGAATGCAGAAGGTTAGAGTGCTCTTTAGCTTCCTCAGAAGAAAGGCACTTCCCGATCTTAATCACCTTTCTGGAAGATTTAGGATCCATAAAGACTTCAATAATATCCCCTTTGAGGAGGGGACTGCAGTCTTCAGGATTCCGTATTGGAACACCATTGTCAACATTAACTAGAGGGCCCTCCTCATCAACATTCAAGACATATTCTCTAAAATACGCTTGCTTGCTCAAGTGACATGGGAATCGTCTCTTATGGTGAAAAGGAGGCAAAGAGGAGTAGGCACTTAAGAATTCCTCCAATGCTTCATCCGAAGAGAAAACATATAAGCGGACTTCTTCGGCCTACACCCCATCCTCTATTAATTCAGGATGGACCAGATTAAGCGGTTCAACCAAAATCATGTTAACACTCCACCAAGGTTTTTTCTTAGATTGTTCAATAGAGCATCCAAGCCTAGATAGCACTTACGAGGCTTAAACTAGATAGGGACTTGAATTCCTTGCTCAATACATCCAAGGCCTTTTCGCCCATAGCCATATTGAGAAGCAAGCCTATATCCAAAACCATAACATGTTTGTAAAACTTCAGAAGGTGGTGGTTCCACGTAGAGAGCGTCATTCCACCAATGGACATCGAATGCATCTACAAGAGCACAACTACCTCCCTTACTCGGTTCAAAAACATTAACCTCCTTAGCAGAAGCGGGATTATCCTCCTCGGTAGGGGAATGACTGGTTTCCTGAATAGAATCAAAACATTCCTTCTCAACAAGAGTTTTATCCTCTTATTTATCAGAGGTATTCGAGGTTATCGAAAGTTTTAGATGAGCGGGATTCACTTTGTATTCTCCAATGAAGAACTCAGATAATTCCAAGGATCCCCAATCATCACCAAGGAACATATTAGATTCAAAAGTAGATAGGGAGGACTTAGGATTTTTTGCTTTAGGTTGTTCTTCTCTAGTAGCGTTCACTTCAGGGACAACCTCCATAGAGGGTATCACCGAGGAACATGTCATCACATCAAAAGTTAGAGACGGAATACAATTCTTAAGAGTGGAGACAACCAAAGCCCAACCAACAATTGCTAGTTCATAAAGGTGGAAAACTTTTGGGTCAGCTTTGACTGTGACCACTCGATTATTTACAACAAACTTTACATAACGATGTAGAGTGGAAGTTACCGCACCCATAGCATGAATCCAAGGTCTCCCCAGAAGAAGATTATAAGGTAAGGGGCTAAGCATCACATAAAACAAGGTGGGTAAGGTAACAGGGCCTAACTGCAAAGGAAAGATTATCGTGCCTAGAGCTTGTTGACGAATTTATTAAAACCACGAATATACAAAGAGGAAGTAGCTAAAGAAGAGGAATAAACTTTGATCTTGGGTAGTAGATCTATACCACAAACGTTGAGAGCCGAACCGGTGTCAACGAGGGTACATCTAATACTGATAGTATTAACGCTAACTATAATCATTAAAGGATCTGCTTGTTTTTGCACATCCAAGGGTGGAAGTTCTTGTGGGTAGAATGTGATATTTGGTGAATTTGCACAAATATGATCCATCAATGCATTAACATCCGTTGGCCTCATGGAGGCAGGCAAGAGGATCTTCTGCAAGGCTTCCTAAAGCATACCTTGGTAAACTAGAGCAGTCTGAAACAAATCCCAAAGTGAGATCTTAGCAAGAGTAACACGAAGTTGTTCGATAAGATCGTAGTCACTAGGTGCTTTAGTTGTAGGTTTAGGTGTTGAAGGAAGACTCGGTTGAGAAGGTGGTAAAGAAGTAGCATTTTAAGTAGGTTGAGGTGTAGGAACAAAAGGTTGTTGATCCAAATTCTATTTGTTTCTTCTTGTATTATATGTGTGCCCAACAACATTATAAGAAGCAGAGTTTGTAGCTTTTACGAACCTTGAATATAAATCTGGTGAATCATCATGATATAAAATTCCACAAATAGAATGAATCCTCTTAGGAGAGGCTAGTCAGATTCAAGTAAACAATGGGTCTCTTAGGGCTTGGAGAAGCCACGAAGACCACCACAACGTTCACTGACTCTTGACCTTGCGAAGAAGATTTCTCAGAAGATCTATGGGCAGAGGAAGATGCTTCTAAGAAATCATCTAGAGCATCATCCAACAAATCAAAATCTTCCTTAGCGAAAGCATTATCATAAACATTAAAACATTGCAGAAAGAGATCCAACATGTTTCACGTGGGGTTCACCAAAATGTGAGATAAGGGGGATCCGCTGCTCATGAGTCTCTTCGTTCTCAAGAGAATCCCAGGGAGCGAACTACCCTTAACCACCTCAATACTGGTTGAATGAAGAAATTGCAAAGAAACTACACAGACTAATTATCATAAAAGACTGCTTTAGAACCCGAGAGAGAAAAGCTTCTAGATTCTTGCCTCTGAAGGGAGAGCTCTCATCCAAAAGACTACAACACAGAATCAAGATGCCAACGTGGCGTGATGGAGTTCGAAAGACATGCTGGCGTCCTAAGAAACAAAGAACTCAAAACTTAAGCAGGTAGACTAGAACTTTAGTAGCTAACACAGATCTGAGGTCTGTTCAACAAAATGACAAGATAGAAAACAAAAAATGAGAAAAAGCACAAGGAGAGCTAAGAGGGAGCTTACAAGCAGTCGATTGTTTGAATCCTTCCTTTGAGCTCCGCTTTAGCAACCTGCACACAAGACGAACAAGGAAAAATGTTGGGGTTGTTTCGAGGCTTGTCGCGGTCAAACCTTTGTTTGGGTGTTCCCACCTCTACAGACAACTAGATAGATAGAGAGAATAATCGAAATGAAAAAAGGAAGTGGTGAAAACAATCCCCACTTCAGGAGGAGAACCCGCACCACCAAGTAGTAAATGAAGAAAGAGATCTAATCTATTAGCAGATAGAAAAGAGTGAGAGAGTGTTACCAACAGGCCTTGGCCCCCTCTTGAACACACATACACATCATTGAATGCTTGCTAGAGAGTGTTGGTTGTAGGAGGGACCTTAGTCCAACAGAGCTTTGCTTGTAGAAGTGTTATTGCCAAGAGTAGGAGAAGCTGAGAAGTGAAGTGGAGCTAAGAAGAGGAGCCTTGAATGAATAAGAGAACCCCCAAAAATGAGAGAAAAAGGGGGTTTTGTTGCATGCAAGGGCGGAAAGAGCTGTTACACCTGAGAACCTGACTGCAAAGACACGTGTCAAGAGCCAAGATTCGAGATTCCCCATTTCAAACTCGGAAAACCGAAAGGATGCTAGCGCGCTGCGCAAACGCCTGCATGTTGTGTAGGTGTCCAAAACGCTAGTTTTCGGGAAACGAGTTGACAGACTATTGTTGCTTTGCCATTGGACCACATGGAGTTGGAATCGTGAAATTCTGACCTATGGGGTTTTTGTCATAAATGCTAGGCCAAGTGTTAAAATGTGAAATTGCCCCTAGGTGCAATTTTGCAACATTACACTCACAACACATTTTGAATTAATGTTTCAAAGTAATTTGTCAATGGGAAACCGATAATTCCACACTTTTCTTAGGCAATGGAGCTTTATGAAGATTTCTAACAGGAAATACAATTTAGTGATTTTGTTCTTTTATGCCCCTCCAAATTTAAGAAAATCTCTAAGCAATTAGCTTTCACTCTATTACTCACAAATTAAAAGGCCAAAATACACCTTTGAGTGAGTAGATTATGCTTGTCTTAGAAATAGTTCAAGTTACCTAGGTAAAATAAGAAGCAACATATATTCATGATATATTCATGTCTATGTAATTGGACAAAATTCCTTTATGTATTTTCTAAGTTTAAAGACATTTTCTACTTTTATCTCTTCAAAGCCCCAAATGAGATATATACATCCACTTTTTTGAGCATGTCATACTTTGAGAACTAGTAATTTATGACTATTAGCTTTTCTATTGATGATTGAAGACATGAATGAAAGTATTTCACAAGGAGAGTTGTATAGTAACCAAATTTACAATAACAAAAATCTACCAATGAGTTGCAACAATCTTCAAATAAAAACACATGTTCACTCATGTAGTGGCAATCTGGAAAAAAAAAGCACTATTGCTCCAAACCCTAGGGCATAGACAAAATAAAATCATGCTGCAACAAACATTAATTTTAAAAAAAAATTGTAAAAATTTGCCTAAAATTTGTACATAAACGACAAACACATTTTTACATATATATATGGCAAGCATGTGCAAACTTAATAAATTCAAATGTAATATTTTAAAATATTTAATTTAGATTTTAAATTATAAATATATAAAATATAACAAACTCAAATATTTAAATTAAATTTTAAACTTATTAATATTTTAAATTTGTTATAATTTATTTAAATATAATATAATATAATATAATTTTTTATAATTTTAATTTATTATATATATAAAAATTAAGAAATTTTAAATTTATTATTTATATTATGTAAAAAAATCAAATTTATTCAAGGCGAATGAATTTTTTCCCTATGTCGAACATTATCCAAATTTTGTTGTTGTTGAACATGAACACAAACTTGAACCTTGTGACATAGATAGAAACCTTCCAAAAAATTGTGATTATATTCAGAAAAATCAACAAAAATTGGAGAAAACAAGTCAAAGCAGTTCTTTTTCTACATGTTCTCTTCGATGATAGCTAATACTTTTTCTTGGTGATGGTAATGAAGTGAATCTGCTGACAGATAAATTTTTGGAAAATTTGTTTGTTTTTCTTGGCAAAAGAGGTTCAATTTTTCTTAATTCCTTGTGTTATTTTGAGAAGGCACAAGACTTGAACTGTATCTTGTTTAGAAATTTCGTTGTAAAACTACTATGTTCCATGGTGTTACCAAAGTGGGACAACAGTTCGTATATATATATATATATATACACACATATAGGAATTGAATTGAGTTCCATGAATTTCATGGTATGATTGCTATGTTTCATGGCATATATATAAGCTTTAACCTTTCTCAAATATTGCATTTCATAAAAATCTAAAATCGATCCTAGCTAGCTTCTTTATAGTTTCTTTGTTGAAGGCTTGCTCACTGGATAATGT
Organism: Sequoia sempervirens; assembly: GCA_007258455.2. NCBI lineage: Eukaryota > Viridiplantae > Streptophyta > Pinopsida > Cupressales > Cupressaceae > Sequoia > Sequoia sempervirens. Next base: position 16,249 of record VDFB02151968.1, on the reverse strand, counting down.
GCCAATCCCTTTAGGAATCCCTCTCTTAACTCTTCCAATGTAGTAGCACCATTTTTTTCGCCTCTCACCAATTGACAACCAAAATTAGTTCATTTGATCATTTTGGATGTGATTACATTTTCATCAACTTATTCTATTTGTGAAGATTTTTCTTTAGAAATGAAAGCTTCCACTCAACACTCTTTTTCCACATTATAATCTTAGGATCATCCTTGGATGAAATTATTTTTCCGTGCCAGCCTTTTCTAATCTCATCTCCAGAATTTTCACCAAGGTCCCTATTGGCTTGTAACCAAAGAGATTCTTCTTGTTTACAATTCATTATATTTTTTTTGATGAAATTCCTCAAAAATATTAAATCATCATAGATTTTCTTCAATCTCATGATTAGAGGAGGATCCTTGTCTTTGAAATCACCAATCTAATCCTAGGAAACTCTCCCATAATAGCTATCTTTCTACACTTTACTCATCATAGCTTTCCCAACCACAGACTCTAGGTAAAAAAAAAACACTTGCTTGATTAATGGGTTGGGGAGAAGCATCCATTAGTGACTTAAGACAATTTGAGAGTAGCTCCACTACTTTCTTCAATTCATCTTTGTCCTATTTATCTTTCTCTATCCTTTCCACCAACCTCGAAGTAGTCACTTGAAAATTATGCACATCTCCATTCCTGCTAGGCGTACCCAAATCTACTTTCGTTATGTTGTAGTCAACTATAGTAGCCTAACGGGGATCTTTTTGTGCAAAAGGATGAGAAATTTCTATAAAAAAATGTCTCAAACCACTATCCTCCATCAACCTTGGCGTTGTTTTGACCTTCTTGGCCTTAGGGGACTTTTGTAGACGCTGCCCTACCATATCATCATCTAGTAGATTAGCAGGAACTGTCTTCCTCTTTTTGGACAAAGTGTTTTCTATCCAAGAAGGGGAAGAAGTAGTAACATTGAGAGTTTGAGAAGCCTTGGGTGTAGAGAACTAAAGAGCTCTCTTCAGAGGAGGGGTCTTCGTTACATTTTGCAGATTGAAAGGAAAAGAATTTGGGGATTTACCCTCTTGTGTGCTTCTCTTGGTCACATTTTGGGATAAGCTTGGTTGTCCTTTAGGAGCATCAACCCTCATTGTCTCAATTTCTTGTCTTGTTCATTTTCTCTTCCTTCTTTTACCCCTTTTTCCTTCTTTGTTTGATCTCTTGTAACAATGTCCTTTGGAGAGCCTTCACTACATGTCCTTTGAGAATTTCCTCTTCTTTCAGGAGGCTCTTCTCCATCTTTGTTGCCACTTGGAAATATGGTTTGTTGTAATAAAGATGGTGTTGCCATAGAGGAAGATGTTCCTACTTGGCTTGGGTTGGTTTGTTCTCCTATTTCTTGTCTGCCCTTAGGTGGAGCTTTAGTAGCCTCACCCTTCTTTTTAGCGAGCAATAATTGTGTCCTTTTCACAACCAACTACAATTCTGGCTTCCAAATCCCTAGGCTCTCTAAGACTCCAATCAATGGGCACCATGGGTTGCATTTGCACATTGCTAGTATAAATAGGATCAATCAAATTAGTTTCATCATCTTCAACTCCTCCAGTATCCCAACCTAGCTTAAAGATAATGATTTTTCTTAGGGCCATTCTCATCCAATTTCTCTTTCTTACCTCATAGTCATCAACACAAACAACCCAATAATCTTCCAAGTGTGGCACATGATGAAATCCTTGACCGAGATGAAGATTATTTTTCACAAAATTCTTGCTATCAAAAGGAAATCTTCTCTCATACATGGAGACATTGTATCTTACAAGATCCCTTTCAATATTGATGGTGTTGGATTGAGACTTACATCAGTAAAACTCAAGACCAAAGGGAAAGGGAATTCTTATCTTCTTCCTTTTTGCACACCTCTTGTTAACTTCTGCAATTTGTCTACAAACCTCTATTAAGATGAATTTGTCTTCTGCATACTTGGGAAATTTGTGGGGCAACTTGTCATATCCCCAAAGTATGTAAACCTATGAAAATGAATAAAATACTACCATACTTGTTGACTAGATGGAAAGCTTCTGGAGAAACTCTTTGTCCTAGGTCGCCTTGCAATTCCCTGGCCAACCTCATAGTGAACACATCGTTCACTCTCTTGAAGTTCTTATAGCTCTTTTCAAGCTATAAGTCGAGATAATAATCATAAATTTGAATTTGATCATCAAATTCCTTGACGAGATTCAATCCAAGCCAAGGTCTCATGCATGCCAATGCATAAAAGACTAGATAAGAAGGCATGCAGAAAAAATTAGTAACAACAAAATTAACCATTCATGCAAATTGTTACTGATTAAAATCACCCAGTCTAGATATTGCATTCCAACAAATATAATTTGGACAAAGAAGTACATCCATTCTTCAAAATATTGGGAATTTACATTCCCTCTTAGTCTATGCAAAATGACAATAATATCTAAAATTTCATCTCGACGGTGTGACCTATGCAGGTTCTTGGGTAATGGAGATTTTTCTTTCCTTAGAGCTGCAAACCATTATTTTGTAATAGCATTCCTGAAATACCCTTTCTTGTCAAAAAATCAGCACCACGACAATGTAAAATTGAAATTTGCAAAAGCTTCCCTTTTAGGCAACCTAAAACAACCACTAATGGTAGCTCTATCGAGCGTTATTAACAAATTGTTATCATTGGTCTTGATTTCCCTAGTTGTAGGATTATAATGGTTTATACATTTTAAAACTAGGTCTATGCATTGCATGGCTACATGGAAGGTGATGCTTCCAAGAAACTACTCTCTACTAACCTTTGAGTGAAAGGGGCCCTATCTAGTTAGTTTATTCTTCTCTAGAATTCTCCCACATTAACATGGCCCAGTATGGTGTCACCTATATCTGGCAATGTGCTTTTGAAACTAGATAAATGTTCATACCCAAGATATTTATATTTCATTGTCGCTCAAAAATTTTCCCATCAAATTTTGGAAATTTTTTGCTTGCTAGGAAAATTCATAAGAGTGCTACTTACCCATTTTATAATCTTGCGAGCAATTCCAATTAGATTCCCTTTTGCAATTCTTTGTCGTAATTTTGTTCCTTTGCGCTTTGAAAGCCCCAATTTCCTTCACAAATGTGGAGAATAAATATGCTCTAGATCACTTTAATTCTCATGAAATTAGGCATTTATTTTTCCTTACTGGGCTCTAACAACATTTAATGTTGGTAGGTGTTCTACTTGGCACCAATTTCAAGCTTTACGTTGTGTTCGAGAGAGTCATGTTTTTAAAAGGATTTTGAAACCATGTCGGAGTCCGACAAAGGTTTTGAAACCTCAGTCAAATTTCGCTTCGAGCATTCCTTTTCCTCCTTTCACAATCTTTTTTGGATGAGAAACAACCTTAGGTTGTGAGTTGGGTTCCATTAAAGTTTTGGGAACCATGTCAGGGCATGACATAATTATCACAACTTTGATTGAGGCTGATGAAGACTAAGAACAACTTAACATCTCTCTCCTTCACTCATGAAAAAGCAAGGTTTTTGGTTCGATGTTGGAGTTTGAAACGGTTATGAAAAACTCATCGGCTCTCGATGATAGTTGTTAGAATGAGGTGAGATCCTGCTTTCCTTCTTTTTGAGCCCCTTTTGCTTCCAAGAGAAGCTTCTTTGGAAGGATGGTAAGTTTCAAAAACTCTACAAATATGGCAGTCACTTGAACATATCTAAAGATGGAAAAGACTTAGCCTTAACCAAAAATGAAACCTCAAACAATGATATAAAGTATGATGGACTAAATCTAAGGCAACACTTCCTCAAAGGATGAGTGAGAAACCACCTCATAGAACAAGAAATGCTCATCTCGAAAGGGAAGTGATTTTGAGGATACACGTGTACTCAATTCCACGACTGAAGTGAGGGGTAACCATTACAATGCTAGGTTGGTGTCTGTTATTCGAGCAACTCCTTGGTTAAATTTTTAACAATCTTCAACCCTAGTTCAGTCATCGGCTTCTAACTTGGTGATGCAAGTTACAATTAAATTCCTAAAATGAAAATTAGTTTTAACATATTATCGAGCACTTTGTAGTGTTAATAATGGCTTCTCCAATTTGAAAATTTGATAACTCAATTAACTATAGTTATTTATTAAACCTTAGTTTGTTATCCCTTGTTTTTTACTTCATTATGGCCATCACCTAGAATTTGATGTTCAGGAATATGATGTAGGCCTAGATGTGAGCAAGTTTTTGGATCTAGTGTAATGATAAATAATTTGATTTGTTGAAGCCTTTTATTGGATAACTTGTGAATTTAGGTTTTGTGTGTAAGCGCTAAAACATATATGAGTTGATATGGAAAGTTTGATGACAATTAACTATCAAAAGTTAATATGGTATGTTAAAAAAAATGGAGTGGTTCACATCTCAAGGAAAGATGTTACCTGCCAAACTTCCTAGGTTCCCCCATGTATCTTCATTATTTGTCACTTGCCTTTCATTATTTTCTCATTTTTACTTGTCTAGCTTAAAATTTAAAAATTGCCTATAGACATTTTCATCGCTTTATGTAAGAGGTGATAATGAAACCGTTGGGACAAAAACACTTTTGTCACTTGATGAAAGCAACAAAATTCACTTTTAGTTGTGCGCATTCTTTTACCTCTAAATCAAGTCTTCATTTCATTTCTTCTCCCATTTTGTCCAATTTAGATCTACAATTTCTGTTTCCCTAGCTCAACAACACTCTTATACAAAATATTCAAAACAACTCATTTTGTAGGTGTGCAAGGTTTACCAACAAGTAGCTCATACTCTACCATAATTTTCTCACAATCATAACCATTCAATCATATTAAATAATCCCACTATCTAGTATTTACATTCCCCCATATTTTTTACCTTTCCTTAAAGATATATTGCATTCATTTGATCACAAAGAAGCAAAAGATAAGATTCAATATTAACGACAATTACATCCAAATTGCTTCACATCTACAACATTCAACTTTAGGAATGAATTTTCCATTTTCCTTAATTTTTTAGATTAGGTTTATTTATTTGATTAACTTATATTTCTTTGATATAATTGTTTAGATTAGTTGTTTGTTTGTTTGAATATGTTGGAATTTTCTAAATCTAGATTAATTTGTTTGATTATATTTATAAATAAGTATAACTATTACTATTAAATATTAACATATAGAGGATTAAATATAGAAGGTTCAAGATGTTTAAGTTAAATTATTTTATAATCTAAACCCTATATTCTTCTTTGTCATGAATTAAAAATTATATGTGTGAAATTAGATTGCATCCATGTAATTATCGTTTCATTGTTTTTTTGTTTCCAAAACCAAACAATCTTTCAATCATGATCATCAAAAAAAATATTTTTAGATTAAAGATTTTTCTCCATAGATTTTCTTTGGAAAACCTTTGTAAGAACTTTGAGAGGATATATCTTTTGCAAAGCCTATGTAGGAATCCATAGAAGTCAAATATTTTAATTTTTGAAAATACAATTTATTTAAATTAATAGCTAGAAGAAGTGTTTTTTGTTAGAATTATGAAAAAATACGAGATGCAAAGATCAAACAACAAACAATAACACCTTCCTCGCAAGAGAGTTGCCAACAGTAATTTGCTATATCCTCAACTAGAAAACTTACAAAATAAACCTTAAGAGTCTTCACAAGATGACAATACAATTAGGGAGAGTGATTTATAAGAGAAACCCTAAATAATAAAGGGATTAGATCATGCCAAGTTTCATCATCCTATGTGATGAGACACAATGATCTAATAAAAAACTCACTCTAGTTAACAAAAAAATCACTCCTAGAAGTTTAACTTAAGTGCATGAAATGAATTATCCTATAATCAATTAAAGATTAATTAATTACTAGCTAATGCATGATTATTCTAACAACCCCCTTAAGATGAACTTAGGGAGTGCCTACAACTGAAAAAGGGTGTGCAAACAAGGCATACATGTATGAGGTATGAATCACTAGGATTCAATGTTGTCATTGAAGGAATACTCACTTGATAAATGTGTGATAGCAAAACAAAGAAACTCACAACCCACCCATGACACTTTATCTTAGTGAGTCTACAAAAGAGAAATTACATGCAAAAGACATTCAAAATGCTCAAATATGATAGAAAGCTAGAGAGACATGTAGAACACCTTTGAAAATAAACGAGGGGTTAAAATTTATTCAATCAAGAAGAAATACAAAGCACGAGCATCAAACAACCCTATCAAGTTCCAGTAAATGATCTAACTGTTGAGACAAACCCAAGGTAATTATCCCTTATCCACAACATTCTAGTTTTGCATTTGATCAAAAGCTCATTTGGCCAGACAATCCACTACATTGTTCCACTCCCTAGGGATATGAGTGAAAGTAACATAATCCAAAGTATCACACAAATGAAGAATCCGGTTAACCACCAAGACTAACTTCAAAATAACAACCTCAGAATGCTACTGAGTCAATAGATGCACCACCACCTATGAATTAGATTCACAAATGAGCCTGCTCCATCCAAGAGCACAAGCACACTCCACAACATACAAAATAGCAAAAGCCTCCATCAAATTATTAGTATGATGACCTTTATAAATAGAAAAGATAAACTAAACAGTCTCCGAGCTATCTCTACCAACTCCACCAATGCCAGGAAGACCAGGGTTTCCCCGCGAAGACCCATCCGTGTTGATTTTTAGACTGCCTTGCGGAGGAGGACTCCACCTCCCCACCCTATTTATCTTTCGAAGAGGATGTCTGCATCTATTTCTCATGAGTTTGCCTTGAGGAGGAGGAAGATGGAGACGATTGTAGCAAATACCATCACCAGGATCCACAGCCTCTGTCAGGTCAAATTTAGCCAAAACAGTTTCCCCAAAGAGTGGAAAATTTTCCACCACAAGTGATGGGCTCCCAACAACACATCTTGAAAGATTCGACAATTCCTCTCCAATCAAATATGCCAAAGAATAAAAGAAGGGCCAAGATTCCAAGCTACCTGAAGAAAAGAGGTTTTGACTGGGGCCTTCCCCCATCAAACAAAAAACTTAGCCAAAGAAGAGACATGCCAGCAAGCTTGATTCCACACATCCCACCAAAAGTGCCAAATATGTCTAGCGAAGGAACATTGGAAAAAGAGATGAGAGACACTCTCTTCACTATCCCAACACAACACACACATCGAGGGGCCCTGAAAACCACACTTGCATAAATTATCCCAAGTAAGACACCGATTGTGGACCACCAACCACAAGAAAAAATTGCACTTGGGCCATGAGAACTTGTACCAAACTTGCTTCCACCAAGAAACCTGACTGTCCCCAAAAGTTTTCCGCACCAACTCACCATAACCTGCAAAAACAAAAAAAATTCTAGACAAATCACTGCTTTCCCATTCCAAAATATCATTCCCAGGCAAGGTAGTGCACTCACGAGACTCCAAAATCCAAGCCAACTCAACCCTATCTTCCATAGTTCCTCCTGAAGGTCATTTAGAAGGATGTTTCCAGCGAAAACGAACAACCATCCCACAATTATGGGCAGTCTTATAATGGTCAACAGTGTCCCAACCAGTAGCAGTAAAAGTATCACAAAGGGGCTGAAGATGAGGATGCGTAGAAAGGATAGAAGGATGACCATCCCGTGAATCCAACCAAAAAAGAGCTTGTGATCTTGAATGATAAATCCAAAAAAGAACCTTCTTAACCAACTGTGCCCCCAACTTCTAAGTATTCCAGATCATAGAACCACTTCCAACCAAAGGAGAGTGGGGAACATCAAACCCATTAACATCTTTAAAATACTTATGGGTGAGAATACAGGCCCAAAGTTGATTCTGACTAGAACACCAACACCAATATAACTTAGTAGCAAGAACTTTCCCATTCAAAATAGCAGATCAAAGGCCAAGGCCACCCTCTTCCTTAGGTTTGTACACATTTTCCCACTTAACAAGGCTCCATTTAGCAGTCGATAAATTACCATTCCAAAGAAATTGACGAGAGAGGGCATCAAATTCCCAAAGAAAATACATGGGAGCAGCCTAAACAAAACACCTATAGATAGAAAGAACTTGAATAACAGACTTTAGAAGAGTCAAGCGAGCAACAGAAGATAACCAACAGTGAGTCCAATGGTTAACCTTCTGACACAACTTGTCAAGCAAAATCTTCCAAGAGGACCTAGGATGTCTACCAATAGTAAGAGGAATGCCCAAATAAACAAAGGGAAGATACCCAATCTGAAACCGCAGAATATCAGCAATACGCCTCTGAATAGCCTGAGGAGTGTTGAAGAAGAAAATGGAGGATTTATGCTCATTAACTTTCTGACCTGAAGCAGCAAGGTAAATATCCAAGGCATGCCTAAAAAATTCAGCTTCCCGAAGATGAGCCAAACCCATAAAAGAAGTGTCATCCAAAAATTGGAGGTGTCAGAGTTGAGGCAAACCATTGCCCCACTTCCACCCATGAATCAAACCCTGAGAAGCATGATACTTGAGAAAACGGCCCAAACCCTCAGCCATAATAATAAATAGATAAGGGGAGAGAGGATCACCTTGACGAAGGCCCCCAGAAGCACCAAAAGGCTCTAAAGGTTCTCCATTCACAATAATAGAGAAAGATGAAGACGTAACACAACTCATGGTCCACTACACCCATTCTAGACTAAAACCAAAAGCCAGGAGAATTTTCTAAAGAAAATCCATTTGACTCTATCATAAGCCTTGGCCATGTCTAATTTGATGAACATAGATCTCTCCTTAGAAGTTGTCATGGAGTGAATAACCTCAGAAGCCACTACCACCCCATCCAAAATTTATCTGCTAGCCACAAAACCCCCTTGTTCTTCAGAGATCACACCAGGAAGACAAGTTTTGAGCCTTGCTGCAATCAATTTAGCGATAATCTTATACACCACATTGCAAAGAGCAAAAGGTCAAAAAAATTTGAGCTTATCAACACCTTCTTTTTTGGGAATGAGAACTAGGAAAGTAGAATTCAAGGCCCAAAGCATCTGTTTACTATGAAGCGATTCCTGAACAACCTCCAACAGATCTAGATTAATAATATCCTAGAACTCCTGAAAAAATTCAACATGGAAGTCATTTGGGCCAGGAGCTTTACCTTTGTTCATCCCAAACATGACCTCTTCTAACTTAGACATTGAAATCGGATGAATGAGAGAAGCATTCATCACATTGGTGATCAGAGAGGGAATGTAAGAAATCATCAAATTCTCCTCCTCAGCAGCAGGAGGGGAATCTTAAGCAAAAAGAACAAAATAAAACTAAAGAGTCTCACGAGACATAGCCGACAGAGATGAAATCTAAAGCCCTTCATAAATAATCAGAGAAGAAATGTACCCCTTGTTACAACGAGACAAAACAAAATGATGAAAGAAAGTAGTATTCCTATCCCCTTCCTGGAGCTAATCAATCTAAGCCTTCCATTTCCAATAAATCCCCTTACGAAGCTCCTACTCTTCCACATTTCACACTGCCTGAGATTCAACTCTTCCTAGAGCATCCAAGAAACCATTATCCTGAATTTGGTGAGTAATCACAGCAAGACGGTCCAGAACATTCCTCTTCTTGGCCTTAAGGTTACCAAAAAAAAACGTATTCCATCTCTTAAGGTGATATTTGACATATTCAAGTTTCTTAACAAAGAAGTACATAGTTGTACCATAAGCAGGGCCACCCTCTCTCCACCACTTAGCCACAAGGTCATACAACAAAGAATATTGAAGCCACATTAGCTAAAATTTAAAGGGAGGATTCTTTGGAACAACAAAAGAAGAAGCAAAAAATTTAATGGGCCAATGATCAGAACCTCTCTAGTCAAGAATTCCAAAACTACCAACCAAGCCACCACCAACCCAAAAACAGGAGACAAGAAACCTATCCAACTGTTCTGAGACCACTTCCTCTCCACTCTGTCTATTATTCCAAGTGAAAATCCCATTAGAGGACTTAACATCTACTAAAGCAAGAGAATCCACCCGAGCTCGTAAAAGATCAAAAGTTGGACCTAATCGAGGCAAACCCCCTCTTTTCTCCTCCAAACTCAACACAGAATTAAAATCCCCACCTAAGATCCAAGGAAGATAAGGAGCACAAGAACGAACATACCATATATGTTCCCAAAGCTGGATTTTACCATGGATGTCAAGTGGAGCATAAACATTAGTAACAAGAATAGTCTCACCAGAATCCATAGCAGAAGCAACCATGGAGATAGAAGAACAACAAGAAATCCACCAAAGGGGAGAAATCTTGCGTGGATCCCAAAAAAGAGCCAAACCTCCAGAATTACCTTGAGATCTAATGCACTAACACTGACCAAAGTTCCAGATACGAGAAGCATGCTGAAGTATAACATACATAGAAACCTTAGTCTCCTAAACACAGAAGATGTCCAGTGAATGAACTGCAACCAAATCATGAATAGCTTTTTGATGAGAGGTTCTATTCAACCCCTCACATTCCAGGAGAGAATAATCATGGAGGGGATTGAGAAAAGTGAACATCAATGGGTTTAACAGACCCTGATTGTACCAATAAATCTCCAGTAACCTTCATCTTCTCTACATCTATCTTACGCCCTTTTGAAGAGTTGTCAGGAGGACCTTTCTTAAGGAGGCATTGTTGCAACCCCAAGCCCTGAGAAGACCCCTTACCAGTATTAGAAGCTAAAACCTCCTTATCCAAATCAGCCAAAACAATATCATCTTGCATAGGATCATTCAAGGTCACCTATTGAGCCTACACTCCATGTAAATAATGACTTGTCCCTGGAGCCAACACAACCTCCATACCCCCACCAGTAGTTGCAGGAGTGATAACTAGAGGAATCCCCTCCTCCAAGGCGACAATATCTAATACTTCGAACCAATTAAAGCCCTCATCAACCTGTCGATCCTTCAAAGTCCTCTTCTTACCCCGTCCCTTAGCCCTAGTTTTAACTGGCACAAAACCATCTTTATCCTTATCTGAGTCACTCTCCCTCATAGGAGATTTCCCCTTGTCCTCAGAACTCACATGCAAAGCTGAAGGAGAAGTGTAATTAGTGGCATGAGAATATTTATGAACCTTAGGGCATTGCCACTGAAGATGGCCATACTCATGACAGATCTGACACTGAAAGGGAAGAGATTCATAATCTAACGGTTGAATCCATGATGAAGAGCCAAGACAAATTTCCAACGAATCTGACAGGGGATTATTCAGATCAATGTCCACGTAGATTTGAGTGAAAGAGATCACCTTTTTGTCAAGGGTTTATTGGGAAACCACAGTAGGCTTCCCCAAAAGAACAACAATTTGTTGTAAAATATCTTCTCTCCAAAACTCCAGGGGAGCCAAGGTAATCGAACCCAAACAGGAACACGAGAAGGAAACTCTTCAGCTGAATTAAAATCCATATGACAAGATTTAATAAACAACCCAACATGGTTGTAGAAATATGGACCTCCTTCAAAAAATTGATTCTGATCAACCATATTGGAAAAAACAACCATAAAATAACTGTTAGCGGCAAGCATAAGCTCCATATCTCCTTCAATATGCCATGAACGCCTGATCCAAGCTTCCAATGTAGACAAAGGAACACAAATCCTGAGAAACTTGCAAATGAGAGCATTTTGGCTCCAATACGAAACATCTTCAATAACTGACTCAGGAGAAATGACCAAAACCGGTCAATCCTGGCTCTGAGGCCAACAACCATTTACTTTCTTCATGTTCGAACCCTCACTCGCATAGTACATCTTTGTTCGTTGTGCATGCACACCTGATGAAGAGCCAATACGAGGCTTATCACCCCCATCCACCACCAGGCTGGAAGACATCAAAATCCTCGCCATGCAAAAACCTCCATGGAAGATATTTTGGTGAATTCTTTCAAATATTTTCATGGCCATCCATATCTTTCTCTCTATCCCTCCTTCCATCCCTTTCTCTCTCTTAGGATGCTCCCTCCCTCTGTCCCTCCAACCCCCCTCTCTCGATTCTCTCCCTCCCACCATAACTATCTATAACTCCCTCTCTCTTAGGTCTCTCCCTTCCTCTATCCCTCTGATCTTCTCTCTCTCTCTCTCAGGTCTCTTCCTCTCTCTATCTCCCTTCCTCCCTTCATCCCTCTATCACTTTGTCCCCTCCCTTCCTCTCTCCCTCTATCCCCCATCTCTCTCTCTCTCAAGTCTCTACCTCCCTCTATCTATACCACCCCCTCTCTCTTAGGTCTCTCCTTCCCTCCCTCTGTCCCTCCCTCCATCTCTCTTTCTATCTTTCCCTTTGTCCCTTTGTCCCTCTCTCTCTATCCTTCCTTCCCTCCCTCTCTCCCCCCCCTCTCTCTCTCTCTCCCTCCACACCCCTCCCCTCCTGTCATGCCCCCCTCCTCTCTATCCATCCTTCCCTCCTTTATACCTCCAACCCTCCTCTGTCTCGGATCTCTCCGCCTGCTCTAACTAGATAACTCCCTCTCTTAGGTCTCTCCACTCCTTTATCCTTCCACCCCACCTCTCTCTCTTAGGTCTCCTCACTGCCTCTCCCTCCCACCCCTCTCACTCCCTCTCTCTCTCCCCCTCTGTCCATCCCTCCATCCCTCCCTCCCTCTCTCGGTCCCTCCCTCTATTCCTCCCATCCCCTCTCTCTCTCTTAGGTCTCTCCCTCCCTCACTCCCTCACTCCCTCCCTCCCTCTTTCTCTTTGTCCACCCATCCTTCTCTTCATCTATCCCCCTCTCTCTCTATCCCTCATTCCCTCCCTTTCTCTCTTAGGATGCTCCCTCCCTCTATCCCTCCAACCCCCTTCTCTCTCTCTCTAGGGTCTCTCCCTCCCAGCCTAACTAGATAACTCCCTCTCTCTCTCTCTCCCAAGTCTCTCCCTCCCAACCTAACTAGATAACTCCCTCTCTCTCGTGTTATGTCTCGCTTTGGTAAGGACAAAGCAAAAATAAGCAAAACATGTCAAAATTGTTAAATAATGTGAGTGCATTATAATGTGCTCATGTTATTTCTTGCTTTGGGAATCACCAAGCCTTAGGCTCAAGGATTTTCTTTGTATTTCCAATCCAAAGGCTTGGAGTGCCTTCCCAACCTCCAAAGACACATTTTTGCATATTCTATGAAATTTGACATAATCTCATTTGTGGCAATCATCAAGTTTGCATGTGTTTCAAGGTCGAGTAAATTGAACCCCTGGGTAATGTTAGGCTCTCTCTTAGTTATTTAACAATGCAATTTTTTTCACATTTTGAATATGTTAAGGCTTTCATGTATAATTTCTTTTGTTTGAGTGTCTGTTTTTTTTTATCAAAAACCAATGTTTGGTATTTTTAAATTCATTTTTAACCATTCATTGAAATTTTAAATAAATTACATTTTTATAAACTAGACTCCATTTTACACATATTCAAAAAAAAGATTTTTGATTAGTTTTCAAAAATTATAAGAGTGCCACAACCAAATTTCTATTTTTTAGGATGTGTCCACTTTGAAAATTAGTAAAAAGTCATATACTCATTAAAAATTTATCAGAAAAATTAGGCATAAAATACATGATGTTAGCTAATTTCACACTGGAGCAATTTTAAAAATACCAAAAAAAAGTTTCTCTTTTGAGGGAGCCACAACAAATGCTACGTTATGTTTTAAATTGACAAAAACAACATCAATTTTTGTGGCTCCCTTTTTTGAACCCTTTAATCTCTACCATTTAAAAAATAATAATAGTTTTGAAAGTACACTCAGAGCACTACGATGCTTGTTTTTGTTGCATGATCTATTTTTTTTTAGTGCAACTATCCTCAATTTCACATCCAATGTCGATATTCCCTGATTTCAGAAAAAAATGGCTACTTAAGACCCATTTTTGGCCCCCATCTTCTTGCACTTACCCGAATCTGTAACAGTCTAACACTTTAGTCTTAATTTACCTAGTTTGCAACATCTTTTAATCAATCATTACATCTCATCATTGACACAAAAAGGGATCAAAACCCTAAAAAACTATCTAGCTCTCCCTTGAGGAAAACACCCAAATAGTTTCTCTTGATTACTTTTGTTTCCCTCAATGTTTATGGTGGAATGTGTGATTTAGGTTAGGCATTACCTTATATCCCATTTCACCATCTCGCACTTACCAAATCTTGAATTTTCCTATCCATTTATCTTTCCAATTAATCTCCACCATTGATCAAGTGTCAAGTGAAGCATAAAAATACATAACTTTCATTCATTCATAGCCCCTAGCTAGCACATTATTATCTATCTATCACTATCAAGTACTATCAAGCAAGTTATCTTTATCATTATCATTATCAAGCATTATGTATCATCCATCTTTGAGCATTCTGGCATTATCATTACCATATCATTATTGTTCTTTCACGGTATAGTTACTTTGAAGAGCAACCCATAGTGGAGCAAATCAAGGTCTTTGCTATGATGACTTCCTTTGGTTTGAAAATCCCATTTCTTATTCCAATCCTCTCCTCTGATCTAACATAGCTCCTTTCCCCTAACATCAACAAATATTCTCCACCATCTTGGTCTTCTCTCCAAATTTTGGAGGCAAAATAATTCCTTACTTCGTCGTTGTATTAAGTATTTATCCTTAGATTCTTTCTTCCCCTCTTTGTACTCATATACCTTTTGTTTTTTATTTTCAAACATTCAAATGTCTCTATGTCCTAATTTCAAGCACTCCCAGGAACAACAAGTACCATTGAATCCTCTTCCTCTACCTCTTCCAAATGATCCTCTACCTCTAGAAAAATCTTCCTCGAGAAGATTCTCCTTTGCATCTACTATATCCTGGGTGTTTGTTTGTGATGAATTTTCCTCTCCTTCTTTGTTTGGATATCCTAGATTCCTCCATAAAAGTGTCCTCATTTGTGGGAAAACCTTTTCCTTCCTCTAGAATTATCTTTTTTCTTGGCAAGTTTCTCTTCAGCCTTCAAAGCAAATTGGTAGGCTTTATCTACATTGGTGATTCTCACCATACTTAGCTCATCCTGGATGGAATAGTACAACCCATTGATATATCTAGACATTGTTTCTACATCATCTTTAACATGACCACCCAAATATTCAATTTATACAACTCATTATATATTCATGAACATTTCTCTCCTTTTTTATTAAATTCTACAATTTTCTAAACTAACTAATGTGATAATCTACTAGTAATTTTTTCTTTCAACTTTGTTACCATTCTATCCTAGGTTCTAATTTTTTTCCTTACCCTTTATGTCTTTTTGTCTGAACATGATCCCACCATTGGGAGACATGACCCTTCAACTTCGTGCAAGAAAAATTTCTTAGGATCTTCAAGAGACTTGAAGTAAAAATACTTACCCATTTAAGAAACCCAATCAAACAACTCTTTTGGATTCAAAATACTATTATAACTTGGAGGATCCAAATGAGGTTTATTGTCGATTTTAGACATGGCTTACAAAAACCTTCTTTTAGGTTCATCACCCCCTTCTTGTGCATCAAATTTTGGAACTTCTACTTCGTCTTCATCCTCACTAACATTTTCCACATGTACTCCCTGACTTTGTGTTACTTCAGTAGCTTCCAACCTTTTTGTTATCCCTCTCAACATCTCTACTATGGTTGCATCTCCCACTCTAGGTGGTTCTCTTCTTCCTCACCCTCTTTGTGCCATATTTTCACTGGATTCTTTGCAATTGTAGGTCTTCACTCATTCTCTCACCCACAACAAATTTTCTAGAACCCCTTCTCTATGACGCACCCATAGTCCACAAGGAAAATTGTCTCTGATACCAATTAGTTCTACTAAATTGGGTCACCTGATAAGACTTCCTAATCTAGACTACATCACAAATTTTTATTTTTCAAGATGTGTCTACTTTGAAAATTAATAAAAGATGTGTCTACTTTGAAAATTAATAAAAAAATGGTAGAAAAATCAAGCATAAACTACACTATGTGAGCTAATTTCCTACCAAATTGATTTTTTAAATACTTGAAAAAGTCAAAATTTGATGGGGAGCACACTAGATGCTATGTTATTTTTTGATGAAAATAATAGTACTTTGTGTGCTCCCCCTATTTGAATCTCCTAATCTCCACTATTTTTAAAAAAAATAATAGTTTAAAAAGTAGATTCCAAGCACTATGACTTTTATTCTTTTGCATTTTAAAATTTTGAGTGTGGCTATCTTCAATTTCTCATTCAAGATCAGTTTTTACTTATTTAAAA